>JAXQQM020072731.1:0-96460 GCA_034641835.2 Pinus albicaulis
TTGTTAGAGTCGGTCCTTACAGCCCTCCGTCAGAGATCATTTCGCTTTTTGCATATCATTTTTAGGTGTCTCGCTCACTTCACTTCGTTGCATTTCGCTAGGGGCATTCCATTGACTGACGAGAGGGTCTGGTCGTCTTGTATTCCCTCATGCTTCTACCTTCTGGGCTAATTAAAACTCCTCAAAAATCATCGAAGTTCAGGTCACGTCATTCATGGTCATAAATGATTATTTTCGTCAACAAGAGTCTTTTATTCCTAGAGTCTAGGGTTTCAGTATTTTGATATAATTAATAAAAGCCCGCAGGCCATGAGGATGGTTACGCAAAAGTTCTTAATTCAAGTTTTCATCATCAAAAACATTTGAAGACATTTTTAGTTCAAAACTCTGTTTTGAACTAGAAACTGTCAAATTTATTTTTTGTAATAATTATGTATTTTTTCCACCATAAAAAGTTCAAAGCAGCCTCTGGTCTTTGCCGAAGTCTAAACGCCAAACATCCCTGCAAAAACAACCAAGTTTCATCAGTCCAAGACTCAGAAAAAATAGTGAAAAGCCAAAAGACAGAATTGCATTAAATGATAAAGTGCCAAAATTTCCAAACATTACAAAGTGGGTTGTGGAGGAAATTAAAATCAAATTTGATTCTTGTGAGATATTTCTCAAGCTATATAAACCATTGGAGACAAGTTATTTTCACAAGTTTTCAAAGCCAAGGTTGAATTGGAGTGTTGAAGGGCGAAAGTCTTGCTTTGAAGCCGTGAGAGTGAACTGATAGTGCGCGCGGCGCACTGGGCATTAACAACCAGTGTATTTTTGCACGCGCGCGATGCACACAGAGCGCGCAGCGCATTGGGCATGCGCGCAGCGCATTGGGCATGCGCGCAGCGCATAGAGCCCTGAGGCCAGAAAATAACATTTCATCACTCAAATTCACATCAAATCACTTCATTTGCCTGCAAGTAAGTTATTCATGCTTGCTTAGTGATTCATGGATATGCTATGGTGTTTCGAATGTGGAGAAAACAAGTGTTTGATATGGTGAAATGTAAACCCTATATTCATTGCCAAATTCACTCCATAGGGTTTTGAAAGACATGTTAGTGATATTCTGGGGGTTTCAAAACTTATGTTATTGATATATATGCTCATGCTATCTATTGTCAGTGGTGTCCCTGCTTACTATTTACCTTAGCCTCACGCTCTCTCTTTGCTATTACATCACTGCTATCATTGCTATTAACATACCATTGTCTCACTGCTTATTATTTATGTTATAACCCAGTCCCATATTCACTATCCCTCATCCTCATTGACAAAGCCTAATTGTCATTGCAAGGGCTATTTCTTTGTCCTACACTACACTACATTCATTCTTATTCACTTGTAAAATCCCCATGTAGTCAAACAGTGGCTGTTTTCCCGTTCAAACTCACTTGACAGTACTTTTATCATTTTGGTTTTCCTGTAGCACCTTGATACATATGTGACACATTTGGGATTAGAGCATACACTGAATTCTTGTTTTCACCATACCTATATCAGCATATATTTTTCAAACATCTTGATTTCAGTGCCATGTCAGAGACGGATTCAGTTTATGAGCATGGGTATGACAGTGATTCCACAGCAGAGGCTAATGTGCCATGGAGGTCTCACAAAAGTGGAAAAAGTGGTAGGCATGTCAGAGAGGAGCCTACTTCTTTGGTTCAATTGTAGGCTTGCCCGCTTGCAATGGATTGTTTTCAGCATCAGTCATGTTTCCAATACTGTGAGATGATTTCCCAAACTCAGCATCATCATGAGCTAGCTCGCATATTTGTTCTACATTTACATGATGGCCGTGTAAACCTTGCCGAAGTAAACTTCATTCTGTCACGAGAGACCATTGCTCAGGCCACCGGGATACCAAACATAGGAGAGGAATGGAACAAATGACAGCAGCTAGAGAAATCCTATTATGAGCCATATATCAGACCTGGATATATGAGGCAGCTGAGCAGGGTATTTCCATTCCGATTTCTGAAGGATGAGTATGCACCATTGATGAGATTGATCATTCGATATTTCAGTTGCGAGGGAAGATTCTCGCGCCTATATGCGTACCATATCCATTTGTTGATGCATTTCACGAGGGTACGTATGATGAGAATTCCATACTTCATGTACCGTAACATAGAGCAGATGACATTTCTTGTACAGAAGAATACCCCAGTGCAGCAGCATAACAGCATATATCATTACGCGCTGATCAAAATCATGGTGGTACATCAGCTAACACAGTAGGGCATCGCATGGGATGAGTTCATCTCCCGTGACTTCTTTGCAGCGCCATAGCCGCCTCCCGAGGTAGTTCATGATGAGAGAGAGCCTTCACACCAGTTTGATATTCCTGAGACTGAGCATATCAGTGCTCCAGTGTATGTGACATATCAGCGAGGCCACAGGGCCTTATTTGCAGCTACACGACGAGTACTATCTCCACCCGAGGTGGAAGGGGTCTCGTTGACTTCATCAGCAGAGCGAGTATTATCTCCACATGATGTGGAAGGGGTCTCGCCTTCTTCTTCAGCACAGGTACAGATTCAGGACAGAGGCAAGAGTCCTATGCACGATGAGGGCCCCTCAGGAGGCCAAGACATCAGGCTGAGACGACGAAGAGGTGCTGATGAAGCCCAAAAACCGAGGGAGGTCATCCAGAGCAAAGCTAAGATTGGTAATTTGACGTAGAATTTGCAGAGAGCACAGTAGCAGTATATTCTCAATAAATTAAAAACACTGAGGATCTCCATGCCTCCTGAGAGCTGCGGCGAATCCATGAAGATCGACAATTGGACCGGAAGAGACCCGACGACATGACACCAATTGAGCGAGAGACATGCCTCACACATGTTAACATTCATCTGGAGAAGTTGTTGGCAAAGGAAAATAGAGACAAAGACATGCTCCGTCACATGAAAGGTCATTATTGGGCCCGCATGCACGTCTGCAAAGCAAAAATGAAGATCCTGAAGAGAAGGTTGAGCAGAGCACTAAAACGGCGAAAGAGGCCTGATCCACTCCGGATTTTGGCCGAGGCTTCATTGGCTGAGCATGAGGCATGATGAGGGATCTTCGCTCCGAATTTCAGCAAATTTGGAGAATTTTTTGTCATTTTTGAAAATTTTGGTCTCAAAACAGGTTTTTCCGCCCAACGCGTAGCGCGTCACGACGCGCGCTTATGATTGGGACATTTTCTGGAGGAAAAATTTGTATTTGTGGATTTTTCATGGTAAGTTATGCATGCTCAGAAATGGCCAAAGCATTTCATCAAGTTCTGGATGATCAAAAGGGCCAAAAACACCATGAAAATCACCTTTCTGCCACCTTTTGCACCAGCAGGAAGTACTTGTGGGAGAATGAAGTTTTGGAGGGGAAAATGAGCTCCAAATTGAGAAATTCCACCTGGTTTGGATAGCATAAATCTAGGTATTTCCAACAAGCTATCATGAGCTTGATTTTGATGATGGGAAGTGCTCCAAAAGCAGGTCCAAAGGCGCGCGGCGCATAGAGATTTTTGGTCAATTTTTCATCTTCCAGCTCAGAATTTCGGCCAGTTGGACCAGTTTTGATTGTGGATGTAATTTTTGAGTTATCTTGATGTAATTTTGTGGTTGTAATGTAAATTTGACTCACTTTTACCTATTCTAGAAGATTCACTCACAAAAAAGTGAAAATCAAGTAAATGAATCAGTTTCCTTCCTTTTAGAGGCAAGTTGTTTGGCTGCCTAGATTTTAGCTCCTTGTTTAGAATTAGTTGAAACTGCTCCTAGAAGGAGGAATTCGACCCCTAGAGGCATGGGAAGGGGTTAGGATGGTATATATGATGTAATTTCTGAGACACTATCAGGGTTGGACTCTTGGGAAAAGTTTGGCACACTATTGTACATATTTTCCACATTTTGGCTAAGGAAAGATCAGAGGTTTTGCAGCACCTGTTGGGATTCTTGTGGTTTTCAGTTTTGATGGTGTGTTCTCTCAGTTATTTGTATTTTCTTTAATGTTTAATGTATGCCATCCCCTTCTTTTTCTTCTGAAACTAAATGAATGAGTAAATAAGGTTGAATCCATTGATTCCAGTGCTCTGCCTTTAAATTTGTTTAGTTTTATATGTTTTCGCCAGTTTGGAGAGGATCCTTGTTCTCCCTTGCCCTCTTCAGCTCCTTTTCATTCTGATCCATCCATACACATTATAAAAAAGCATCAAGACTACTGCCTACCTTGCCCCAACTCGAATTCTGCAAAGATCTGGCCTCATCCCCGAGCCCAAAATTGTTTTTCCCATTTTTCCAACAAAAACCCAAAAAATTTAAATCAAACCTTCCTATCTATTTACTAGCCTAAAATCAGTATCCATTATAAGTCATCTCAGCCCCTTTGAAGATCTTTTTCCGAGATAGACCCGGAGAGAGCCCTCTCCTGTCCTCGTAGAGCTAGCTACGAGGCTGAGCTTGGTTTGATGTTGCCTTGAGTTTTACCTTATTTCAGCCTAAGGTAGATTCGAGCGCTAACATAGTGGCGACCATACTGGGGAAGAAAATGGTTTGCTTGTTGGTGTGTTCATTTCATGAGTTATAGACGGAGTCTGAATTCACGCCAGGTAGCTTTCGAAACGCTTTTGCTATGCTTAAGCGGAAGTAGATAAACGTTGCTTCAGTCGATCTCCGGTTAGCTTGTGAATGCAGCACTTGATTTGAAAATTACCCCAGTACACTTGTTCGTTCTAGACTTTTGGATGATTGAGTCTAGAAGTCGATAGGCTGAAAATAATCGGTTGTGTCCCTTAGATTTTTGGAATAGATCTATACACTGGCTTCCCGAAGGCATACTAGATCAAATCCTGATCCAAATCCGCCTCCAGTATATGAGAACCCCAACCTAATCCCAAGAATTTTCCGTCGAGAAGCTCCCATCATTCCTTTGGTCAAATCTCACTCATACCCCACTGTTTTTGAATACATTGAAGATATTGAGTTTGACGATCAGTTCGAGTTATCATTGTTTGAAACCAAGTCCGAAAGTGCCACTGGTTCTACCGTCATCAATCCTGAGTTCATCAAGTATCTAGAAGTTGAACAAGCAAATAGATCTATCGATAATTATATTCTAAATCTTCAAAACTCCATTGTGGCAACCAACATTCCTGAATTCATTGAATCTGCTTCACAAACTCTTGGGCCATCTGAAATTGCATTCGGTTCACGTATTCCCACTGAACCCCCCTTTATCCCTACCATTCCCATACAGCCTGAGATCTCTGATCAGCAATCAGCAGTAGTTCCTCCTCCATCTCCACCGCATACACCTCATCCATCTACTGCTCCCATTCCACCTGTTTCTCCAAGACAACAGATTATAAATCCGCCAAGAGCCATGGCTGCTAGATTCGCACCACTTGTTTTACCTGCAAATTTGGATCCTATGCTCGCTGATTATCAGAGTAAGATTCCAATATTTGATGGCACTCCGCAGAGTGTGTCCGCTCAGCAGCATATTGTTAGAATGACAGATTTCTTGGACCTGCATGAAATAGATGAAGAAAATGTGTCCATGAGATTGTTCGCCCAGACTTTTGGAGGTGAGGTTCGTAAATGGTTCAGAGCTTTACAGCCCACAAGTATCAATACATTACAAGATCTTCAGACACAATTCCTAGATCGGTGGGAGATGAAGAAAGATCCGCTGCAAATTACTTCTGAGTATACTAGCATCAAGCGTAATCCTGGTGAGTCCGTTCAGGATTATATTATCAGATTCAATACAGTTTATAATGCAATTCCAAATGACTTAAGATCGTCTAGAAAATCAGCTCTCCTTAAATTCTCAGACGGTTTCGATCCGGAGATGGCTTATTCACTACGAGACAGAGATCCACCTACCTTGGAAGATATGCAGAAGATTGTTGTTAGTGTTGAGGCGAATCTGAATGATAAGAGAGCCCGGTTGAAAGCAGAAAAGAGGGTGACCATAAAAGAAGAAGCTTCCACACCTGTATCAGAACAACACTTGCTTCGTGAGATGGAAAAAATGTTCAAAAGAATGACGCTTGACAAGCCAGAAATGCAGATTCGTAACCCCAACTACCGTGGCCAGCAGCAGCCACAGTTCAGAATTAAGCAGCGTGAACAGAGAACACAAGAGCCGGCAGCCCAGCAGCAAGTTAAAACACCTCTTTTACAGAATTTTGTGAGTCAAGATTCAGACGATGACGATGATGTAGTAGGGGAGCAAAACCACTTCTTTACTCCTGATGATCTGCCCATTTACATCACTGAGGATGAAGAATATGGAGAAAGTTCAGCTGCACAGAAAGATGAGGATTTCATTTTAGCAAACGATGCAGCTCTAGAGGAAGAATCAGATGAATACCAAAGAGGGTATATGAATGCTTTGTTCGCTCAGCAGAAGCAATACTCATTGAGAAACAGAGATGTGCCCATAAAACCAATTCAGAAGAGAAAAGAGGCTTCAACACCGAAGATGGATTCACCTATACCATAGAAGAAAGGAAAAGAGACAATTGATCCCGCAACTAATAAATCATCATCAGCAGAAAAGGAAAATCAGCCAAGCATAATGAAGGATAAGGCTGAAAGGAAAGAAGTTCCAGTCAAAGAGGTTGAAAGAGTTTCAGCTTTTAGTTTGGAGAATGAAATTTCCAAATTGAAGGTATCTATTCCTTTGACAGAAATTATGAAGAACAGCAGTTATCGAGGTCAAGTATCTAAAATTTTGAATTTTGATCCAATGTTTGACACGGTAAATATTGAAGATGATCAGCCTGAATTGATATTTGGGCCTGATTTAGATGGTGAGTCCCCTGACAGTGATGTTCCTCCCTTTTATATCAGTTTGAGGTTGCATGAATATGTATTGCACAATGCCATGTTCGATTCTGGTGCTTCGCACAATCTTATGCCAAAAGCAATCATGGAAAAGTTGGGTTTAGACATTACAAGGAAGTACCATGATTTGTACTCATTTGATTCCAGCCGAGTGAGATGTATCGGACTCATCAAAGATTTGGTTGTAAGTTTAGATCAGATTCCTGCGAAGAATGTCTTGATGGACGTGGTTGTGGCAGACATTCCTCCCCGATTTGGGATGCTCCTTTCTAGATCTTGGGGAGCAAAGTTGAAAGGTACACTACAGTTAGATTTCTCCTATGCAACAATTCCTGTCTTTGGTCAAATGAGAAAGTTATATCGAGAACAGAAGATGAAATACATGATAACAAGCAAGGAGAAACCAATCAATCATCCCGTAAATTATGTACATACAGACTTAGAGTCTTTTGTTTTGTTTGCTGATAGTTTTAATGATATAGATAGTCAGTTAGTTCCAGCAGAAGATATACCAGAGATTACCGAGAATTTCAGAAAATTTCTGCAGAAAGAAAGACAAGAAAAGCAAGCTATTGTTGAGCAATCAGCTAAAGACGATGGACAACAAACAGAAAAAACAGAGCTGGCACAATTTCAGCACTTAGAGGATGATGAAGATGGTCTTTGGACCATGGACTTTGATGGCGCAGTGGGTAGTGATGGTGCTGGAATTGGTATTTGGGTACACAGTCCATTTTCCGCTCCGAATAAGGTGCCGAGCAATGTGCGAGTATGTTCCTACAAACTAGCATTTGATTGTTCTAACAATGAGGCTAAGTATGAGGCTCTGATTTCTGGCCTAAAGATTCTAAGAAAGCTGAATGTGAAAATAATTGCAGTCTATGGTGATTCTGAATTGGTGATAAAACAGGTAAAGGGTGAGTTTCAAGCCAAGCATCCTCGCATGAGGGCTTACCGTAATGCAGTTTTAGACATCTTGAAGTTATTTTCAGACTATACCTTGACGTGTGTGCCTCGCATCCAAAATGGTGTTGCTGATGGACTTGCTAAGGCAGCAAGCAATTTAAAAATCCCAATGAATTCCAGCAACAAGTTCGAGATCCATGTGAAGCACCGCCCTACCGTTCCGGACAATCAGAGATGTTGGAAAGTTTTTCAGGACGATGAGGAGATTAGTGATTTTCTGCAAAACAGGGGTAAGTTTAAAGATACCTCCATAGATACAGAACATGATGATGGTAATGATGATATACAAATAAATCAAATGGAAGTGCTGCAACTTAAAGATAACATCATTCCTAAAGGATTGATTCCTTTAGAGGAACTCTTTGATCAAGACGATGTAGCCCGCAAACCGACATTGAGGCCGACTGAAAAAGGTGTTGAAGAAGTAAATATTGGGACAGCCGAAAATCCCAAGATGGTAAAGTTATCCAAGTCATTGTCACCGGAGGTAAGAGCGGAGTATGTGAGATTGTTGTCTTCATTTGCTGATGCTTTTGCGTGGGATTACTCAGATTTAAAAACGTATGACACTAATATCATTCAGCATATTATCCCTATTAAACCAAATCAGAAGCCTTTTCGTCAGAAGTTGAGGAGAATCAATCCGAAGCTGCTACCATCGATTGAAAAAGAGGTAAACAGGTTGTATAAGTCAGGAATCATTGTGCCTATCATATTTTCTGATTGGATATCAAATTTGGTGCCCGTGAGAAAAAATACAGGTGAGATCCTTTTGTGTATCGATTTTAGAAATTTGAATAAGGTGTCATTAAAAGACAATTATCCGCTGCCAAAAATGGACCATATATTGCAGCGAGTAGTTGGAGCATCAAGGATGCCACTACTCGACGGCTATTCAGGATATAATCAAATTTTAGTGCATGAGGACGATCGTGACAAAACTGCGTTCACCACTCCATGGGGAACGTTTCATTATGCCAAGATGCCGTTTGGTTTGAAAAATGCAGGTGCCACTTTTCAGCGTGCAATGGACATGGCTTTCGCCAATGAGAAAGATGTATTTTTGGTTGTTTACCTTGATGATTTGACTGTGTTTTCAAATTCCGATGAAGAACATTTGTATCACTTGAAAGTTGTTTTCCAGAAGTGCAGAAAATATGGCATTTTGCTAAATCTGAAAAAGAGCTTGTTTTCCATGGATGAAGGCAAACTCCTTGGCCACATCATATCGAAAGACGGAATTCGTGTTGACCCTGCACGTGTTGAAGCCATCCAGCAAATTGAGCAGCCCCGGAACAAGAAATAAATACAGTCATTTAATGGTAAAATGAATTTTCTGCGTCGTTTCATTCCAAATCTTGCTGAGCATCTTAGAGAAATCACAAACATGCTGAAAAAGGACAGTCAGGTAAAGTGGACAGAAGAGGCGGTGAAATCATTCAATTTGGTAAAGTTAGCTCTTTCTTCAGCCCCTATTTTAATCAGCCCGGATTACACACAGGACTTCATTTTTTTTTCGTTTGCTTCTGAGCACACTTTGGCAGCTGTTTTAATGCAGAAAAGAGATGGAGTTGAGAAGCCCATTGATTTTTTCAGTCGGATTATAAGGGACGGAGCGTTGAAATACAACATTATTGAGAAACAAGCACTTGCTCTTGTAAAGGCCTCGAAAGATTTCCGTGTGTATATACTGCATTCCCACATGATAGCCTACATTCCTAACGCAGCTGTCAAAGATGTTTTGGTACAGGCAGATCCAGAGGGAAGACGAGGTAAGTGGATCGCTGCGTTGTTAGAATATGATGTGGAGATTAAACTGACCAAGCTGATCAAAGGACAAGGACTAGCCAAGCTCATGGCTGAAACAAATCTGCATGCTCTAGATATAAATTTGATCGCTGCCATGTCTGATGAAGATGAGGAGAGTACATCATTTCAGGTATCTGATATTTTTGTTTCTTCCCCTTGGTATGCTAACATTTTATACGTACTTCAGAATTTGTCTCCACCACTCGGGATGCCTAGAAATAAGAGTAGAACCTTGAAGTTGAGGGCTGCAAAGTTTTGCATATTGAATTCTGCATTATATTGGAAAGACCTTGGTGGAATATTATTGAATTGTTTGGTAGAGGAAGAAGCCCAAAGAGTTTTGGAGGACATTCATAGAGGAGACTGCGGGGGCCATCTATTTTGGAAAACCACAGCGAATAAGATTCTAAGGGTAGGATACTATTGGCCTACTTTATTTTCTGATGTATATAAGGCCGTTAAGAGTTGTCACGAATGTCAAATTTTCGAAGGGAAGCAGAAACTACAGCCTTTGCCTCTTAAACCAATTGAAGTCAGTGCACCATTTCAGCAGTGGGGGTTGGATTTCATTAGGGAAATCCATCCGACATCTTCTGGACAGCATAGATGGATATTGACAGCAACGGATTACTTCATGAAGTGGATCGAGGCGATTCCCACCCGACAGGCTACGGATGCGGTAATTATCTCTTTTCTTGAAAATAACATTCTGTCACGTTTTGGTTGTCCTAGTAAGATAATCACAGATAATGCAGCGGCCTTCAAGTCTAAAAGGATGGTTGAATTTTGCAATAAGTACAACATCAGCTTGGGACATTCGACTGCCTACCATCCGCAAGGAAATGGCTTGGCGGAATCTTCAAATAAGTCTTTGGTAAACATCATTAAGAAATTGCTGGAAATCAATAAAAAAGGTTGGCACAAGAAATTAGTGAACGCACTTTGGGCTGATAGGGTAAGTCAGAAAAAATCTATTGGCATGTCTCCTTTCGAGTTGGTGTATGGAATAGACACAGTTTTTCCCACTTCTCTTGTTGTCCCGGTAGTCAAATTGCTTCAGGAAGCCGGTAGTGAGGAAGATCCCATGCAGCGAAGGATAAATCAGATGATTCATTTACAGCAGACATGGGAGGAGGTCTTTCAAAATACATTCAAGTTGCAGGAGCGCATTAAGAAGATTTATGACAGGAAGGCGAAAGAAGATAAGTTTCAGCTGGATGAGGTAGTTTTGAAGTGGGATGCTCGAAATGAAGATAAAGGAAAGCACGACAAATTTGAAAACCTTTGGAAGGGTCCTTTTAAGATTGTAGCGTATCGTGGTCAGAACGCCTTTCTTCTCAAGGAAATGAACGGGGATGATTGTCCTAGAGGGCCGATCAATGGTCGGCTGCTCAAGCGATACCATTTCTGAGTATTTTCTGCTGATTTCATCATCATTTTATATATCGTTCTACTTTTGTTTCATCGCAAGTGTGTACTAATCTCTTTTCTTCAGTCTGGGGCCCAAAGCGAAGGCTATAATTCTGGAGAAGGAGGTTAGTTGGTTTGAAGTTTGTCAAGTTAGTCTTATTAGTCTTTTCAGTTTTAAAATCGAGTCAGTTTTAGTCAGTTTTCAGTCAAAGTTTTCAGTTAATAAATGTGTCCAAGGTTTTGTGTTACCTGTTGAAATAATGATTCCATCGCCCAATGGATGAAGGTGCTGTCTAATTCCTCCAGAGATCTGCCGTTCTTGGCATCTCCTTGGAGCCACCATCCCCATTGGAGCCAATGTTAGAGTCGGTCCTTACAGCCCTCCGTCAGAGATCATTTCGCTTTTTGCATATCATTTTTAGGTGTCTCGCTCACTTCACCTCGTTGCATTTCGCTAGGGGCATGCCATTGACTGACGAGAGGGTCTGTTCGTCTTGTATTCCCTCATGCTTGTACCTGCTGGGCTAATTAAAACTCCTCAAAAATCATCGAAGTTCAGATCACGTCATTCATGGTCATAAATGATTATTTTCGTCAACAAGAGTCTTTTAGTCCTAGAGTCTAGGGTTTCAGTCTTTTGATATAATTAATAAAAGCCCGTAGGCCATGAGGATGGTTACGCAAAAGTTCTTAATTCAAGTTTTCATCATCAAAAACATTTGAAGACATTTTTAGTTCAAAACTCTGTTTTGAACTAGAAACTGTCAAATTTATTTTTTGTAATAATTATGTATTTTTTCCACCATAAAAAGTTCAAAGCAGCCTCTGGTCTTTGCCAAAGTCCAAACGCCAAACATCCCTGCAAAAACAACCAAGTTTCATCAGTCCAAGACTCAGAAAAAACAGTGAAAAGCCAAAAGACAGAATTGCATTAAATGATAAAGTGCCAAAATTGCCAAACATTACAAAGTGGGTTGTGGAGGAAATTAAAATCAAATCTGATTCTTGTGAGATATTTCTCAAGCTATATAAACCATTGGAGACAAGTTATTTTCACAATTTTTCAAAGCCAAGGTAGAATTGGAGTGTTGAAGGGCGAAAGTCTTGCTTTGAAGCCGTGAGAGTGAACAGATAGTGCGCGCGGCACATACAAGTGGCACGCGGCGCATAAGGAGCGCGCGACGCACTGGGCATCAACAGCCAGTGTATTTTTGCACACGCGCAACACACACAGAGCGTGCGGTGCATTGGGCATGCGCGCGGCACATAGAGCCCTGAGGCCAGAAAACAACATTTCATCACCCAAATTCGCATCAAATCACTTCATTTGCCTGCAAGTAAGTTATTCATGCTTGCTTAGTGATTCATGGATATGCTATGGTGTTTCGAATGTGGAGAAAACAAGTGTTTAATATGGTGAAATGTAAACCCTATGTTCATTGCCAAATTCACTCCATAGGGTTTTGAAAGACATGTTAGTGATATTCTGGGGGTTTCAAAACTTATGTTATTGATATATATGCTCATTCTATCTATTGTCAGTGGTGTCCCTTCTTACTATTTACCTTAGCCTCACGCTCTCTCTTTGCTATTACATCACTGCTGTCATTGCTATTACCATACCATTGTCTCACTGCTTATTATTTATGTTATAACCCAGTCCCATATTCACTATCCCTCATCCTCATTGACAAAGCCTAATTGTCATTGCAAGGGCTATTTCTTTGTCCTACACTACACTACATTCATTCCTATTCACTTGTAAAATCCCCATGTAGTCAAACAGTGGCTGTTTTCCCATTCAAACTCACTTGACAATACTTTTATCATTGTGGTTTTCCTGTATCACCTTGATACATATGTGACACATTTGGGATTAGAGCATACACTGAATTCTTGTTTTCACCATACCTATATCAGCATATATTTTTCAAACATCTTGATTTCAGCGCCATGTCAAAGACGGATTCAGTTTATGAGCATGGGTATGATAGTGATTCCACAGCAGAGGCTAATGTGCCACGGAGGTCTCACAAAAGTGGCAAAAGTGGTAGGCATGTCAGAGAGGAGCCTACTTCTTTGGTTCAATTGCAGGCTTGCCCGCTTGCAATGGATTTTTTTCAGCATCAGTCATGTTTCCAATACTGTGAGATGATTTCCCAAACTCAGCATCATCATGAGCTAGCTCGCCTATTTGTTATACATTTACATGATGGCCGTGTAAACCTTGCCGGAGTAAACTTCATTCTGTCACGAGAGACCATTGCTCAGGCCACCGGGATACCAAACATAGGAGAGGAATGGAACAAACGACAGCAGCTAGAGAAATCCTATTATGAGCCATATATTAGACCTGGATATATGAGGCAGCTGAGCAGGGTATTTCCATTCCGATTTCTGAGAGATGAGTATGCACCATTGATGAGACTGATCATTCGATATTTCAGTTGTGAGGGCAGATTCTCGCGCCTCTATGCGTACCATGTCTGTTTGTTGATGCATTTCATGAGGGTACGTATGATGAGCATTCCATACTTCATGTACCGTAACATAGAGCAGATGACCTTTCTTATACAGAAGAAGACCCCAACACAGCAGCATAACAGTATATATCATTACGCGCTGATCAAAATCATGGTGGCACATCAGCTAACACAGCAGGGCATTGCATGGGATGAGTTCATCTCCCGTGACTTCTTTGCAGCGCCACAGCCACCTCCCGAGGTAGTTCATGATGAGGGAGAGCCTTCACACCAGTTTCATATTCCTGAGACTGAGCATATCAGTGCTCCAGTGTATGTGACATATCAGCGAGGCCACATAGCCTTATTTGCAGCTACACGACGAGTACTATCTCCACCCAAGGTGGAAGGGGTCTCGTTGACTTCATCAGCAGCGCGAGTATTATCTCCACCCGGGGTGGAAGGGGTCTCACCTTCGACTTCAGCACAGGTACAGATTCAGGATAGAGGCAAGAGGCCTATGCACGATGAGGGCCCCTCAGGAGGCCAAGAGACTGAGTTTACATTGATTGATGTTGATGCGAGCTCTCCCAGCTCGAAACTGAGGGAGGTCATCCAGGAGAAGAAAGTTGAGATTGGTACTTTGACAGAGAATTTGCAGAGAGCACAGTGGGTGATAAAGTACTTGGAGCAGTGGAACAAACAGCTGGAGGATCAGCACACACTTGTAGAGCTGCGGCGAATCCGTGAAGATCGACAATTGGCCCGGAAGAGACCTGGTGACATGACACCGATTGAGCGAGAGACCTGCCTCACGCATGTTAAAATTCATTTGGAGAAGTTTTTGGCAAAGGCCAATAGAGACAAAGACATGCTACATCATATGAAAGGTCATTATTGGGCCCGCATGCACTTCTGCAAAGAAAAAATGAAGATCCTGAAGAGAAGGTTGAGCAGAGCACTGAAATGACGAAAGAGGCCTGATCCACTCTGGATTTTGGCCGAGGCTTCATTAGGTGAGCATGAGGCATGATGGAGGATCTTTGCTCCAATTTTGAGCAAATTTGAAGAATTTTTTGTCATTTTGAAAATTTTGGTCTCAAAACAGGTTTTTCAACCCAACGCGTAGCGCGTCACGACGCGTGGTTATGATTGGGACACTTTCTGGAGGAAAAATTTGTATTTTTGGATTTTTCATGGTAATTTATGCATGCTCAGAAATGGCCGAAACATTTCATCAAGTTCTGGATGATCAAAAGGGCCAAAACACCATGAAAATCACCTTTCTGCCACCTTTTGCACCAGCAGGAAGTACTTGTGGGAGAATGAATTTTTGGAGGGGAAAATGAGCTCAAAATTGAGAAATTCCACTTGGATTGGATAGCAGACATCCAGGGATTTCCAAAAATATATCATGAGCTTGATTTTGATTCCGGGAAGTGCTCCAAAAGCAGGTCCAAAGGCGCGCGGCGCATAGAGATTTTTGGTCAATTTTTCATCTTCCAGCTCAGATTTTCGGCCAGTTGGACCAGTTTTGATTTTGGATGTAATTTTTGATTTATCTTGATGTAATTTTGTGGTTTTAATGTAACTTTGACTCACTTTTACCTATTCTAGAAGATTCACTCACAAAAAAGTGAAAATCAAGTAAATGAATCAGTTTCCTTCCTTTTAGAGGCAAGTTGTTTGGCTGCCTAGATTTTAGCTCCTTGTTTAGAATTGGTTGAAAATGCTCCTAGAAGGAGGAATTCGACGCCTAGAGGCATGGGAAGGGGTTAGGATGGTCTATATGATGTAATTTCTGAGACACTTTCAGGGTTGGACTCTTGGGAAAAGTTTGGCACACTATTGTACATATTTTCTACATTTTGGCTAAGGAAAGATCAGAGGTTTTGCAGCACCTGTTGGGATTCTTGTGGTTTTCAGTTTTGATGGTGTGTTCTCTCAGTTATTTGTAAGTTCTTTAATGTTTAATGTATTCCATTCCCTTCTTTTGCTTCTGAAACTAAATGAATGAGTAAATGAGGTTGAATCCATTGATTCCAGTGCTTTACCTTTAAATTTGTTTAGTTTTATATGTTTTCGCCAGTTTGGAGAGGATCCTTGTTCTCCCTTGCCCTCTTCAGCTCCTTGTCATTCTGATCCATCCATACACATAATAAAAAAGCATCAAGACTACTGCCTACCTTGCCCCAACTCAAATTCTGCAAAGATCTGGCCTCATCCCCGAGCCCAAAATTGTTTTTCCCATTTTTTCAACAAAAACCCAAAAAATCAAAATCAAACTTTCCTATCTCTTTACTAGCCTAAAATAAGTATTCATTATAAGTCATCTCAGCCCCTTTGAAGACCTTTTGCCGAGATAGACCCGGAGAGAGCCCTCTCCTATCCTCGTAGGGCTAGCTACGAGGCTGAGCTTGGTTTGATGTTGCCTTGAGTTTTACCTTATTTCAGCCTAAGGTAGATTCGAGTGCTAAACGAACTTCCATGGCCTCTCCTTTCAGCGTGTCTTATTTCATGAGCATGTTGGTTGTTGGTTTTGTGAGAGGGTGCAACGGAGATTCAATATCGGCACGAGGTTGACAAGGTTGTTCATCCACAAATCTTCGTGATGGGCATGCCACACTCTTGTTGAGGGTCACATTTACCATGTACGCAAGTGCTTGTTTTCGTGCTGTCTACGGGGATCCCTAATGTGGGGAGGAAATGGTTTGTCTTGGAGGTAAAGCCTTGATACTAAGATATTATGAGCCATACCTAAAACCTAGATATAAGGATGATAAAAGGTGATTTTCCATTTCTCTCACCTCCCTTAACGTGGTATGTCCCCATGATGAAAATAATCATGAAGTATTTCTGCTTGTGAGGGGAGGAGATTTTATCAACTCTATTCATACTCAATCGAGACTCCTCATGCACTATCGCTAGAGTCATAATGATTTCATATGCCTCACTATCTCTCCGAAAGCGTTGACAAAATGGCATACATTGTACAAAGAGAGCAAATATAATCATCAAATGCAAAGTCATTTTTCACCATTCGCTCATTAAGATGGTATTCATGCCATCGAAGCAGAGCTTAAAAGAACATTTCTTAGGGCACATTCATTGACAGGTGAAGTCTTCACTACACCCACCTATTCATCATGAGAAAGAGCATCCTTCATCATCTCATCCTCATATCCACTTCTCCATCTCGGCCTACTTCTCATACATCATCACCTAGTCATATGCATTCACCCTCCTGTTGATCTCTTCTTCACCTCTGTACGTAATCCTTCACCATCACTCACATCATGATACTTTGAGCGCATCGAGTAGTGAAAAGGACATTGAGACAACTTGGGCTAATGTGACTAATGTTGGGCCATTTTGCGGACCTATCGGAGGAGGCCACGGGCATGTGTTTGCTTCACTTGGAGTGAAAGAGGCACTTGGCTTCTTCATCAAATAAACGGGTAGATAGGAGACAAGAGCCAATACGTTGAGGAGCAAGAGGACAAGCATAAGGAAATAGAAGCGGGAGTTTGCGGCTGATTGTGCGAGTGAGGAGGATGAGGATAGAATCACGGGTGCATTGATCGAGAAGAAAAGAGAGCAAAGTGGTGAGACTTAAGCTAATATTGTCGAGCACAATGTGCTGATTAATTTTCTTGAGCAAGAGAATCAGCGACTAGCTCCAATCGATTATGTCGATGGCGTAAAGACCCTTGGAAAGCAAAGAGAGGTAGAAAGGACTAAAGCCTTGTTGGAAGGAGACCTTGGACGTTAGTGATATTGATGACAAAGACCAAAGACTAGAGTACAGAAAAGATCTCTGGCCATGTGAGGAGATAGAGAGAGGATGAGGTTGGTAGAACGCTCTACTCCAGAGCAGGCTGCTTTCCCTTGTTATTAAGCGGGGATAGAGGTCATGGCTTGATAGAGCCAATTTTCATCTGGAGGGCTTGCTAGAGAGGCCAGGAATGAAAATGATATTAAGAGAGAAAATTTCACAGCGCTATGCCATGGCTCCAGAGTGCTAAAAGATGAGCTCCAAACAAGCCCATCCAAAGATTAAAACTTTGACGAGCCTGGGGAGAAGGAGATAGTTAGACATAATGGGTGTCTCTTCATGCCTCTAATCCTTTGATCGGCAAGTAAAATCACCATTTTGGACAAAGTTGCTGGCACATTTGGCACCTGAGTGCATCTTTTTGTGGCAATTTTGGCACACAATCACTGTTGCTTGCATCGTAGCATACGTGGCGATGCACTTTGTCTTGGAGCATCCAATAGACAAACGGTCACCACCATCATCTTCCCGAGAATGATGAGGACATCCAACTCTAACCAAGTTTGAGAAGATTTGTAGGAGAACTAGTCCCTCAAAAAGGCAAAAAACCACCAAAAAAACATCTTTGCCCTTGTTTTGCCTGGGCATTGTGCTAATACAGTCTTAGGAGAAATGAGTTTTGATAGGGTAAAGATGAGAACCATTTTGGAAGTTGAATGCATATTGGGAAAATAGAATCAAAGATGTTTCCAATGAGCTATCATGGAGCCTGATTTGGACAATGAGAATGCCTCCAAAAGTGGCTTGCAAGAGAGGCTATTTTTGTACACGGCCATGTTGCGCTTTTGCCAGGAAAAGGCAATTTTCACCATCTTGATCAAATTTTGACTTTTTGACTTTTTTCTTTGGAAAAATGAAGAAAATTTACTGCGATGTGAAATGGTCATGGTGAGATGTAAATGTCATTTTTTTACTTTCACATCCCAAGTAGATACATCGGTTAAGTCCTCTCAAAGGTCAAATGAATTAGTTTCCTCTCTTTTAGAGGCAAATTATTGTGTTTTCCTAGTCTTGAGATTCTTGTTTGGGAGTAGGTGAAGCTGGTCGCCTATCTCATGGATTCTGACTCCCAGAGGCTAGGGAGAGTGGTTTTAGAGGTCTATATGATGTATTTCCTCAATCATTGTAATGGTTGGACTCACTTTGGAAGCTTTAGCTTGTCTTCGAGAGATATATTTGTATCAGTTTGGGTTGGACATTAATGATAAATTTGCGGCTATTTCTTTGGGATCCATGTGGTAATGCGGTGTTTGACATAGTTTCTTTCTTTGTGATCATTTGTATGAATTTATTGTAAGCTCATAAACCATTTTCATATCTATGATATGCTTAATTTTCAAGTTGAAAGGCGAAAGCTGATGTTTCATGTCTTGTTTTAGAAATTTTGCATAATTTGTTTATTTTCTTCAGTTTTAGGGAGAATTCACTTCGGATGCTCTTCTAACTCCTCACGATCTATTCACCTCACCATAAAAAATATTTTAATGTCAAACCTACTACCTATCTTGCACCTTGGGAGCACTGTGCATTTTTGGCGTAATTTCCTTGCTCTATTTGTTTGACTCCTCGCGATCCAGCCAAACCCTACACAGATCAAAATTAAAACTTCTTGAAACTCTTACTACCTAGCCTAATGTCTCGTCCTCGGTCATTTTTACTGCGAGTCACATGCTGAGAGAGAGCCCTCTCCTGGCCTAGTAGGGCTAGCTACTTGGCTAAAGCGTGGTTGGGGTTGCCTCGGAATTGCATCTCCCGGCCTGAGGTTCAATTTGAGTGATAACGAGTCCGAGGCACCTGCGCCTCGATGAAGTCGTGGGTTTGAGATGGATTTACAAAGGTCAAGTCATGTGGCGGTGAGACATCGAGGAACGCACGAGGATCAATTCATGGCCAAGGGTAATCTCGGGTGGAGAGGATTGAATATGGAAGAGACCTTTGCTCCGGTGGCAATGTACTCTTCTATCGGATCAATTACGACTGCTTGGTTGCAGGATGGGGTGGAAAGAATCCACTAGATGGATGTGAGACAACATTCCTCGATGGAGTGGTGAGGAGGAGGGTGTACATTTGATGACTTTGAAGGTTTTGATACCTTCGCTAAAGATTCACGTGTATGTCGACTCAAAGTGAAGAATTTTGTGGGTTGGATATAGCACCTCGTGCTTGGTACACAGGGATTGATAGTTACCTCACACAGGTTGGGTTTCACCAAAAGTGAAGGAGACACCAAACCTTTACCCACATTCTGGTAGAAGGTAAAATTTTGATTATAGTCTTATGTGTCGATGACTTGATTTTGACGAGTGATGAGCCACTTAGTAGATCTTGTCAAGGAGGACATTGCTTGAGAAAGTTCAAAATAAAAGACATGAGTCGGTACTCTCCTTGGTTTGGGAAGTATTGCGGAAGAGAAGAACTATCTATCTCTCGAAAAGTATGCCAACGAAGATGCTTAAGAATTTCCACATGGAAAGACGAAAACCCACGGAGACTCACTCTAGACCAACAGGAGGAAATAGGTTTCCAGGTTCGAGTGAGGAAAGTGGATGCTACCATGTCTGAGAATTTGGTGGGTTATCTCATGTATTTGGTGAAAACATGACCAAACATGTGTTATGTGGAATCAATCGATCGAGTTAAGCCATGGATCAACTAGACCAAATTATTTTGGAGGGATGATAAACATGTAATATGGTACCTCATAGGCACGCACTCATTTTGGAATTTGGTACAAACGGACATGAGAGTGAAGTTGCAAGGTTTCACAAAGATGCAGATTAGGCGTGCAATTCCATTAGATCGGAAAGGTCATTTCAGGAGTAATTTTCAATATTGGGTCGGCAACAATTTCTTGGTACAATAGGAAGAAGAGAGATTAGGTGCACTCAATTACGGTGAGAACAAAGACTGCATGGTTGCTAGTCAAGCAACTTGTGAATCTATATGGACAGAGAAAGATTATTTGTGTGAATAAGACCGCTAAAATTTCATGTAATAAAATTTAGTGTCAGGAGATAAGACCACGAGTTAAGAGGCTTATATTCCAAGCTTAATGTAGGCGATAAGATATCCTAGTGAGCATCATTTTGATGTGTTTGTGGCTAAGGGTAAATTGGCAAAAGAGAAATGACTAAGGCTTTGCAAAGGAAAAAAATTATTTTTGGCACATTTATTTACGTAAAATAAAAGAAATTAGGAGACAAGGAAGGTGAAAGGTCATAGGTTGCATGTGAGGAAGAAAATGAAAGGAAAATAATAGAGAAAATGGAAGAAATTAGAAGCCCTCATGTAACAAAAAAGGCTTAAGGATCAATTCATGGCCTCTCAATTCATTTTGGAGACACTCTCTATGTATCTTTCTCACACTCTTGGACAGCGAGATGTTTCTGTGGAGCACTTTCAGCATTGGATCAAGAAGTCAAAGGAAGGACAAAGAATGCAAGGAAGACGAATATCGAGCGAGGAAAAAGTAGGATCGAGCAATATTAAATAGAAATGCTTGCAAGTAACATATTGCATGTATGATTTCCTAACTTTGAGTTTTGGCATGCCATGGTACATGTGCATGTTGGTATTTAGGTTTTTTTGTCGTGAGTGGCATGGTGCACAGAAAGGTTTGAGACGGTGGTTTTCCATCCTTTCCTTGCCATTTCGAGATAGCCATGGTGTGATGGGATTGTTCTGCGGTTTGAACTCTGGAATTGGTGGAAGGGTTTCAAGATGCGGGGTGGAGGTGGTCTCGCGAGCATTCCCAAAGGCCTAGGAATCCCTTGGCCAGAAGTGACTGGAGGGAATCGCATGGTAAAAATCCGAGGGTACGGTGTGGTCTCGAAAGAATTAGAGGCTTCTGCGATCCTATTGTGGATTGTAGTACAAGCCTAGGGCTGGAAAGCAGAGAAAAATCCTCAAGGATAGAGAAGGAATACGGAAACAAATCCCAAGATCAATTTTGTTTTTGTGATCTCGGATTCGGTTTAGGAGTGAGATCATGGTATGGTGAGGTGGAGTTAGTTTTAACCTCTGAATTCCCTTGAATTTTTGGATTAGTTTATCCCCATGAGATCCCAAATTCATTCTTGAAATATGACATAAGGGTGATTGGTTGAAATAAATATTTGGTTCAACCATGTCTGTGAGTACGGGTGAAGTAAATGAAATCTTCGAACTAGTTGGCTCTTTGCCTATGTTTAATGAAAGCTAAGTTCTCTTGATATCGATTGGTAAATGTGCATGTTATTGTGAGAGGAGCTTTAACTTCGACTGTTATCTTATGGTTATTTATATGTTTATATGTTCTCTATAAGCATGGTTTATACTGAGTGGTTTTTAGCCATGGCTCTTTCATGTTTTTAACTTGTAGCTGAAAGAATAATGGATGCGGAGACCTATTTAGCGTGATAAAAGGCAGCTGCCTAAAGGAAAAAGGGCGGTGATCCTTCTTATTCGGTATCATGTGAGTTTTGGGTCCCTTGTTCTCAAACTTGCATTCACGACATGTAGGTTTGCATATCTACCGAGTTTTTGATGTTGAAATTCAACAGATAAAATGCACCACATACTAGTGTGGGATTGCGGTCACACATGAGTGAGGAATTTAGTGACACGTAGTGCTAAATGTGGGCGTCTATTTTTTAAATAGATTGGAAAATAAATTGTAATCTTATATCATAAACAAACTTGTAATAAGTGAATTAAGTGTGATAGACTTAGTTAGGTCAATAATTTTGAGTTGAGGGTCAAAGGGTAGAGGCATGTAGGGTGATTCTACTTATTTTACGGGATCCATTTTGCGGTTTGTGGCACCTAGTGTGGTCACGGAGTGCAGTCGATTAACTCAAATTAATTGAGTTAAAATTATTTTTAGCTAGTTCTAGCTGAGTGATGGAAGCTGGTGGAAGGTGAAGTGAATTAAATAAGATTTAATTCACGAGTAGTGATCTATCAAGTGGATGACGATTCACTAGCATAGTTGCATGCATGTCAGTTCTAGTAGCGACGGTTGAGGACAAAGAGTTAAAGAAAGTGACTATCACTTGTGATCAGTATAGCGAATTTCCGGCGCAGTATAAATCACCATAGGATGCCCATGAAGGATTTAGCCGGTCAAGGAAAGGTTGGAAATTCCTATTTAACAAAGAAATTATTTTTCCTAGGGACTGAGTGAGCAAAAGGCGTGAGCTACGGGTGGAAATTGGCTGTGTCGTTGGTCCGATTTTACCTAGATCAATGTATGAAGACGATTGGTAGAGTGTACAGAGGTTATTTTGAGAACACACGCGTGTATTGTTTCATGATTCGTGGCTAATTATACCAATAGAGATGGAGGGTTTTGAGCGGTGGAATTTCCCAGGAAAATATTGTTGTTGTAGCAAATTGATTTGCTTACTTTTCTCTTACTTGCATGCTGATTGAGCGATGCGTGATTTATATTTCGCAAATATTATAGAAAGGATTCAATATATTGTTTTTAGTACATTGCATGATCTTATTGAATCCATTGGTGCAACATTCTACATGGTATCATAGCTTCTATATAATTTCTACATGGTATCAAAGCGCCGGTTTGTTTCACAATAGTGGAGAAGAAATTGAGTTTGTGTTAAAGCGGTGTTCAAAATTTCACATACATTATTTGGAGCTAGAGCTAAACTAGAGATGTATTTCGCGAGCTTGAGACTGGAAAATATTCACTAAGAGAAATTTGAACTATATTTCATGGAGGGACAAGATGGAGGGATGTTGGAGGATGACGGGTTGAAAGGAGTTCATTGACAGCGAGTATTCACTGACCCAATAGAGGCCGATGTTTCACAACATGAAGCATGGAGGAAGAATGTGTCGCCAAAGGCGAGGAGGATCTTATTAGAGGTGAGTCGAGATCCCTTATTTTCCTCAGTCTCCCATGGAAATACAACTCACATATGCTATGTGGGAAAAGGCCTTGGAAAGATTTGTTTCTATCGGGTGTGGAGCCTAATTGTCTTCTTTGTTTGAGATGTCTCGTTGCGTGGAACCCTATGCTTAGCCGGGCGGATGATGGCGACACATGGTTTAGTGCTTCCGTGCGCTGACGAGTGACCTTGGAGCACTGGTGTTTTCGGGAAGCGAGCGCCCGCACGAGCCTAAAAACATATGTACGATTTTTCCTTGTAAGAAATATTGTAATTTCGTGGTCAATCACAATGCGTAACAGATTTCGTGGAGCGGATGATCTAGTGGTAGAAGTTATGTTTCCAATTTGTTTTCACTAGAAGGCAACCTACATTTTACGCATGGGATACCTTGTATTACGGTTTTGTATGGTCTCGTGATATTATGAGAGAGAAATAGAAAGGGTATGTTGCGAGAAGAGAGTATATGATATTAAAGGCGCATCTATCTGTAGTTGTGCCTCTTCCTTATTCTTTGGATAATATAAAGGAGGACTTGTTGTTCGTGGACATAGCCCAGAGTTGGGTGAGACCCACGTATGCTTGTGTCTCTCTTGTTTTATATATTTTATGTGTTTGTAGTTTCCTCGTATTTTATGTGTTCCATTGCTACATAATATATAATTTTTCTAATAAGCGGTATCGGAGGCGAAGGAATTCTGTTGGGCGTAAACTCGCGGGAAAGAAAGGGTTCACGGTTCGAGGTGTGAGAAATGGAGGAGGGAAGATGAGTGAGGTTTAGGGTCAAGAAATTTAATGGCCAAAACTACCTGCTTTGGAATATGTAAATGGAAAGATTATACAGGTATCGTAAATATCTATACCTACCACGTGAGCGAGAGAGAAAAACAAAGAAGAGCTGCTGCCAAGGTATGACGGACGCAAAAATGGGATATTCTGGATAGTGAAAGGCACTTGAAACAATACGGTTGTGCCTACGGAGCGTCGGTATACTTCAATATTTCGAAGAGAAACAAAATATAGGGTTTAATTAAGGCATTGGAAAAACTATATGAAAAACCCTGCGGCCTTAAATAAGGTATTTCTTATGAAACGTTTATTTAATATGAAGAGTCCGGATGGTGGATACGATTTATTCGACACATTTAAATGAATTTAATCACGGTTACACAGTCAATTAATTTCTATAGGGTTAAACTTTCGAGTGATGAATTTAGGGTTACTGTTATTTCTATGTTCATTGCCGAGAAAAGTTGGAATGGTTTATTTATGGCCATTAGTAGCTACTGTCTACTGGATCTAAGTACTTTAAAGTTTTGATGATGTTTTCGGTCGCTATCCTTAGCGAGGAAATGCAACGGAAAGCTACGGTGAGACTTCGAGTAATTTTTGAGTGCGAGAGGCTTAGGAGCTGAAGATGGATGGAGGAAAAATCCTCGGCATATCGCGATCGTCAAGCAAAAGAGCAAGAATACAGTCTAGATCGAGGATAGTGTGCTTTGGAAATGTGAAAATAAAGAGGCACACCGAATAAAGGCTGTAAATCTCGGAAAGGGAAAAAGAGAGCGAGCCACGACAACAAGAAAACAATCACAGACGCAAAATGTGAAACGGTGAGTGTGTTATAATATGCTTTGATTCTTTCTTTAGAAAATATTCTCGAGTTCACGTGGTCATGAATTCGCCTCATTCCATGCCACACACGATAAAAAGCAGCTCTCGTGACTATGTTCGAGGAAGATTTTGGACGTGGTTCATGCTAGGGTGATGATAAAACACCTGTAAAATCATTGGAGATGGGTAAAAGTTCTTGTAAAACAATAGAATGGAAACCAATGGTTATTAAAGGATTTAAGGCATGTTCACGAGATGAAGAAAAATATGATTTCAATAGGGCATTTTAGGTAGTGAAAGATTGTGTGACAAATTTCCGACGGATAAAACTTCTGGAAGGTCACTAAAGGAGCCTTGGTAATAGAAAAAGGAGAAAATGTTGGTACATTGTGTGTGTGCAGCCATGGTATTTCACCTAACTGTATGATAGCTCTAACTTCAAAGGATGCGGATGTAGCATTATGGCATCATAGGCGATCGGACACATGAGTGAGAAAGATGAAGATTATTCACTCAAGAAATTTGTTCGTTAGGTTTGACTAATCTTGAGTTTGGATTTATGTGAGAAATTTTATTTATGGAAAATAGAAGAAAGACGAGTTTCTTAGAAGTTGGGAAAGAAAAGAATAATGAAAACTTAGAAAGCTTGTGCATACATATGTATGAGGACCTTCTCGGGTATCATATCTCGTGGGCTCTCATTATTATGTTACTTTGTTATTGATGATGCCACTTATGAAAAAATTGGAGTTTATTGTATTTCATAATAAATCTGAGGTGTGATAATTTCAAGAAATGGAAAGCTTTGGTTGAGATTGATACGGAGAAAAAGTTAAAGTGTACGAGATGGGACAATGGAGGTGAATATTGTAGCAAAAGAGTTTGTTGCTTGCTTTCCATAGCATGGAATTCGCGGAGAGAAGACGAGTTCCAAGAACCTGTTGTGAGAATGCGGCGAGATGAGTGGAGCTTGGTAGTAGTCGCCTTCACTAAGTGGGCCGCGAACAGAATGCAGCGCAAAGAGTCTGTTTTTAGACTATGTCTATTTTAGACATACGGAGCATGATTTGGAGTTCGGTTGGAGATTCTTGAAGCATGCGACATGTTGGTAGAAATAGATGAGACTCGTATTTTTAGGTCCACGGATATTTTTTAGACTACCTCTCCTAAAAATATGGAAGTCGAAATATTGACACACTTAATAATATTTTATTTATACTTAACCGATTTACTCTTGGAGCACTTTAGTTCGAGTCATGGAGGTGGCTCATGCAACGACGAGAGGAATCACGTGGTTCTGGGGTTCGATAGCATCTTGCATGGTTGACTTCGGTTGGACTTCGGTGGCGAAGTTTTGGAGGAGTTAATGAGACGGATAGTGGAGTTGTGTTACTTGTTTTATTTTAGTTGAACTAGTTGGGAATTAGTTTAACGTAATCAATTAGTTATGAGTGGAGTGAATTAAATATTATTTAATTCATTAATTAGTAACTCATTAGTCCAACTCAAGAACACATCGGTTCACTACGATTACGCAGTCGAGTTCGGTGGAGACCGATGAAGAAGAGGTAGATGAAAGGAGGGTGGTATAGCTATCGGTTGGAGGATCGAGTTGTGCGTAAGATTTTCCCCACTTGGAGGAATTGTCCATGAAAATGCCGCGGTCAAGCCAAGGAGATTCAAACCTTGGATCTCTACATAACTAGGCCATGATTGCACAATAGAGGCAAGGCAATCGTGACGGTGAGTTTTGAACCGGTGACTTGTTCAAAGCTGAGTTGGAGGCTGTGTGTGACTTTATGAGAAATCTTGAGTACTTGTGAGGAGTATTATTACTTGTTTGGTCAAATGATTTCTCCATTATAATATACACAATAGTTGCGGGGTTTTCAGCTATAGGCTTTCCCCATACATGCGAGTTAATGTGTGATTGATTTGATGTGAGATTGCTTCTATTATTTCCGCATGTGATGATTAATTGTAGATGAGATTATGTGTTATGCATGCAATTCGAAATTGATGTGTAATCGGGTTAATCTCCATTGAATAAGTGATTTATTCAGCTAATTTCTACATGGTATCGAACCCAAGATTAATTTTCGAGATCTATTACGGTGATTGCAAACTTATTTCCTCGGACGAGTCTGCATACGGGCCGGGGAAGCCTCAGTTCATCTTTCTTCGGAAAGTGAAAGGTACGAGTAAAAACCCCTTGCGATCAATCTACGATTTGGAAATAATTTGTTCTCAAGTATAGATCGGAAGCGATAGAGCTTGGAGTTTGGGGTCGAATTTTGCGAGCTGACTTTGTTTTCTTGATGCTTAGGTGTTGAAAATGTCTTTCAACGGTTTGCGACCTCGAATATGCTCTTGAAGGCGAGTTCGAATTATGTTGCATGGAAGGATCGCATGGAAGCGGTATTAGAAGATAATGGTCGAAGGAGGTCATAGATATAGATGTCCAAAAGCCCACTAATGCGAGAATTTGAAGTGAGCATGGCAAAGAAGATGGCGAAATGAAGGATCTGTTGGAGGGCGTCCAGGATCATGTTGTATCCGGCCACCGCATGGAAGGCTACTCCATATTTAATGTGGAGACTTTGACGGATCTATTCGAGTAGAGCGACCAAGGGAAGCGAGGCGCTCAAAAGATAAGCTCGGGAACATCAAGATGGAGAAGGGCGGCAGTCATCGCCAAATACCTCACGAAGTTCACTCAATGCGAGGAGATGAGAAATTTGGAAGTGTAAGGGGTTCTTTGTCGAAGACGAGGACATGGTCGACACCGAGCTCTCCTTGGTCTTGGAAACAGCACTCATATCAAGATAGTGTCGATGGTCGGGAGAAGGCTACTTAGGGATGGGAGCGCCTTTGGGCGGATCTCATACGGAAGATAGGAGGACTACTCGAGATGGATCTTCATCAAGGGAGTGATGAAAACGCGCTTTGGTGGCCGAAGCAAAGAAGAGGGAAGGAAAGAAAACTTCATTCTGGTGCAAAGGGCAAGAGCGGGATATGGCGAAAGTGAAGTGTTTTCACTTTGCCATGATCGTGGACATTATGCTACCAATTGTCGAAGAAGAACAAGCAAGCGGGGAGATCTGCCCGAGATGGGAGAAGCTTTGGCTTCTGATTCGAGCTTGAATTTTCATTGATTGCATGCTTGGTTTCCAGTGTGATGGGATCGGTGTGGTTCTTGGACAGCGGTGCGTCATTTCATATGACGAGAGATCGAGGAGTTGTTCTCGAATGCGAGAACAAAGATTTGGGTGTGCACATCAAGATGGGAGATGATGGTAGATGCGGTCTTGGTAGTATCGGTCCGTATCTAACTGAGAGAATCTGGTAAACCCTTTGTATTAAAGGATGTCATGCATGTACCTGGATTGAAGAGAAGAACTGATTTGATAGCGATGTTGGAGGATAAAAAGAAGGGATATGATGTGGTCTTCGACGAAGAGCCTTCTGCTTGATAAGATGCGGGAGAGACAGGAAGATAGGGGTTCGAACCCCGAGAACCTTTATCGATTGCGGGTAGATATTTGCGCGGCTATGGCATGCAGGCGGGAGAAGTGGTGAGCGGGATGATGAGAGGCGAGAGCGTGGCACGGGAGATTGGGCCACCTTCACCATGGAGCTGAAGATTGCGGCGATTTCTACGCTTGGACTTCCTAAGGGCACTCTTGCGCGATTGAGGATGGTACGAGGGTGTACTTTAGGGAGTATGTAGAAAGCCACCTTTCACGAGGATAATGGGTACCACGACCATCCTTGAGAGAGTTCACACGGACGTGTGTGGTCCTTTATCGGTTGCTTCTTGTACAAAGCACAAGTATTATGTGATCTTTGTTGATGATTTCTCTCGAAAGTCTTTGTAAGGATCTTCTTCATGCGAAGAAGAGCGATACATTCGCGAAGTTACGTGAGTTTAAAAAACGCGGTCGAGAGAGTCGAGGAAGAAGGTGATTGCTCTAAGGAGTGATAACGGTGGTGAGATTCATCTCGGCTTAATTCAAGGGTTACGCGCATAAGGGATTCGGAGAGAGCTCATCGCACCCTTAACCCACGAGCGAACGGGGTGGGCGAGCGGAAGAACGAACGATCGTGGGTCTTTGCACGGGGCGATGTTGCATGATCGGGGCTACGCTTCACTTGTGGGCTGAGGCATGCAATACGGCGGTGTATGTACGGGGCAGGTTGTCCTCACAAGGTTCTTGGCATGAGTACACAGGAGAGCATTGCGGCAGAGACGCCAGTGTTCCCCATTTGCGGATTTTTGGTTCTCACGATAGCTCTACATGCATGTGACGAAGGATGCGAAGGAAAGGCTGGATCAGCGTATGTGAGGTTGGAATATTTGTGGGGTGCAACGTACCTCTTAACTATCGGGTGTATGTTCCGGGCAGTCGCAAAACTGCAAACAGGATATAAAATTTCGGAGGAGAAGCTACATGCGGTGTTCGCTTGAGAGGGAGCTACACTTGCATGCGGATGAGAGAGCATTGGTTCTACTGAGAGCCCAGGATGTGGATCAGCCACAAGAGGAGGTTCGGGAGGTGGAAGAAACCACCCGGAGTAGCGCCAACCATCGGAGAGCGCATACGCACTACGAGAAGGCCCGAAGCGGCCGACTCGGGATGCGAAGGTTGTAGGACCACCTACGGCACGGCGCGGACGAGGCAGATCTGCCGGATCCGACACACCACGGATACACTGGCTCTTGTGAGTCAATGTGTTGTGGAGCAAGCATCCTCTTTTGAGGAAGGTTGTGGAGGAACCCGCATGGGTTGATGCCATGATCGAAGAATATGATTCGATCGTCGAGAACGATGCATGGGGTGTCCCAAGGCAGGTTGGGAAATCGGTGGTGGGTTCGCGATGGATCTACAAGGTGAAGCGGGCGGTGACGGGAGTGTGGAGAAGTACAAGGCGAGATTTGTCGCCGCGGCTTCTCCTGCGGATGAGGATTGACTATGAGGGAGACCTTTACACTGTCGCGAGGTACTCTTCCATACGGACGATCACTTGCTCTCTGTGTGCCAGATGGGGTGGCACATTCATCGGATGGATGTGAAGGCTTGCGTTCCTCGTGGAGTTGAGAGGGAGGTGTACATAAACGCTTTGAAGGTTTTGAGATCTTCGACGGTGAGTCGCATGATAACGACTCAAGAGAGCCTTGTACGGAGCTGAAGGGAAGCACCTCGTGCTTGGTACACTCGGATAGACAACTACTTCACGGGCTTGGATTCTCCAAGAGTGAGGCGGATCCAAACCTATACCCGAGATAGTGGGTGGAGGGAAGCTATTGATCATCGTGCGTATGTAGATGATTTGATTTAAACTGGCGATGAGCGATTGATACTTTCATACGGAGGACACACGAGAGTTTGAGATGAAGGACACGGGCATCCTTCATTATTTCTGGGATTGGAGATTTAGCGGCGCGGTGGAGAATTTGTTTGTTTCTCGAGGGAAGGGCAAGTATGCTTGGGAGATTACGGGAGAGGTTCAACATGCAGGGGCTGTGCTTTGGTGGCCTCCTCTTCTGGTAGTTGGAGGAAGGAGGATGCTACTTCAGCGGAGGTAGTGGATACCCTTGTCCCCATCGACGATTGGTGGGGTCGCTTATGTATACGGTCAATACACGACCGGAGTATATGCTGTACGGTTAACCGACTTTCGCAGCGCTGGTTAAGCCTACCAAGCTCTTTTGGAAGGCGGGCAAGCATGTATTGCGCTATATCGGGAGGCACATCGGGATATGGTCTATGGTACGGACGGGGAGGGGGATGGAGCGAAGCTTACGGCTTCAACGTGAAAGATTAGGCCGAGAGTCCAACGGGCCAGGAAGAGCACTTACGGAGTAGTTTTCGACGTGGGTCGGCAGTTTCACAGTACCGGCGAGACGAATCCCGTGGCACTCGGTTCGGCGGGCGAGAGTACATGGCAGCAAGTTTGGGCGCATGCGAGGGCTATTTGGACGGGAAGATCCTCGCGAGGTTTTGTTCGGAGTTGCATTTGGAGCCTACGGTGATCTCTTTTGTGATAGCCGGAGCTGCATCAAGCTCTCGGCTAATCCCGTATTTCATGATAGGTCCAAACATATCGACATCGAGGTACCATCATATCAAAGATTGTGTTCGGCGGAGAATCATGATGCTTTTTCATATGTTCCCACGGAGGATCGGGGATGCTTTCATATGTTCCCACGGAGGATCGGGATGCGGAACGTCACATTGAAGGCGCTCACCGAGGAGCAAGTTCGGGTCCATAGAGCGGGGATAGGGGTTGCGGATAATCCATATCTTCTTTGAGAGAGAGTGTTGAGAATGCGGCAAGATGATGGGCTTAGTGAAATGAAGTCGCCTTCCTTAAGTGGGCTAGCGAACAGAATGCAGCGCAGAATCTATTTTTTAGACTATAATACATTTTTAGACATACGGAGCATGATTCGGGGATTCCATTTTGGAGATTCTTGAAGCATGCGACATGTTAATAAAAATGAATGAGACTCATATTTTAGGTCCTGTTTATTTTTATTGCCTCTCTAAAAATATGGAAGTCAAATATTATTTACCCTTAATAATATTTTGACTATAAACAACAGGTTACTCTCTTGGAGCACTTCGATTCGAGTCATGGAGGTGGCTCATGCAATCGACGAGAGGAATCACGTGGTTCCTAGGGTTTGATGGCATCTTGCATGGTTGACTTCGAGTTGGACTTCGGTAAAGCGAGAAGTTTTGGAGGAGTTAATGAGACGGATAGTGGAGTTGTGTTCTGTTTATTTTGGTTAGACTAGTTGAGATTAGTTTAAGCTGGCTAATCAATTAGTTATGAGTGGAGTGAATTAAATATTATTTAATTCATTAATTAGTAACTCATTAGTCAACTCAAGAACACATCGGTTCACTACGATGCATGATCGATTCGGTGGAGACCGGTGAAAGTGTTAGATGAAAAGGGTGAGTATAGCTATCGGATGGAGGATCGGTTATTGCATGAGATTTGCACCACTTGAAATTGTCCATGACAATTGCGCATTCAAGCAAGGAGATTCAAACCTTGGATCTCTGCATAACACGAGCCATGATTGCGCAATAGAGGCAAGGCAATCGAGTGGAGTTTTGAACCGAGTGACTTGTTCAAAGGCGGGTTAGATTGTGTGTGACTTTATGAGAAAATCTTTTGAGTACTTGTGAGGAGTATTGTACTTGTTTGGTCACATGATTTCTCCATTATAATATACACAATAGGCTGGGGTTTTCAGCTATAGGCTTTCCCCATACATGCGAGTGAATGTGTGATTGATTTGATGTGAGATTGCTTCTATTATTTCCGCATGTGACAATTAATTGTAGATGAGATTATGTGTTATGCATGCAATTCGAAATTGATGTGTAATCGGGTTAATCTCCATTGAATAAGTGATTTATTCAGCTAATTTCTACAACAACAAGAAAATGGTGTGTCAGAAAGGATGAACAGAAAAATCATGGAGCGTGCAATGTGCATGAGATTGCATGTAGGATTTCCTTTTACGGTGCGGGTAGATCGTTTGTGAAATCACATGTTGTTTATCCTACTGAGCGAGAGGCCCTTCAAGTTCCTTTCGAGTGGTGGTATTCCGGAAGGCATGCACGCAGTAGGCAAACTACTCCTTTTTAAAGTCCTTTTGGTTTGTAGAGGCCTTTGTCCATATTAATAAAAGAAAAATAGAGACAAAGCTTGAGGGAAAAAATCAAAAATGTACCTTTAGTGGATATGGTGTTAATGAGTGGTTATTTGCTTATATGATTATGAAAAATCACAAAATCATTAGGAGAATAGATGCAATATTCAATGAAAAGGTCTTGTATAAGAAATAAAGATTTGCGAGAAAAGAAAACAAGAAAAAAGTAAAACAAGAGGATACATAGTTCTTGATGAGATCATGAGAAAAAGTAAAGGTGCATGAAAATAATAATAATCAACAACCACAACAACAACAACAACCACCAACGACCTCAAACACCTCAAAGCGAGAAAGTGGTGTAGGAAATATCTACCAAGGTCAGCGGACCCCTGAATGATACTCTCCTTCATTATGTTATTTATTGTTGATTGATTACGGTGAACCCAAATGTTACTTGGAGAAAGAAGCAATGTGGAGTTGAGGCGCAAAGGAAGAAAGTGGGATCTAGCCATGAAGAGAGATGGACTCCTCAATACATAACCATACTGTGGGCCTTATTCAAGTTTTCACGCCAGGTAAAACAACATTGCGGAAATAAATGAGCTTACGAGATGAAAGGAAGAAGATGGAGGAAAACGGTACAAAGTTAGACTTGTGGTGAAAGGGTTTGCACCAAAAAGAAAGGTATTGACTTTGATGAAATATTTTCTCCTATTGTTAAAGATGACTTCCATCGAGGCTATTTTTAGTCTTGTAGACGGCGAGAATATTTGCCATCTTGAAGAGTTAGATGTAAAGATAAACATTTCTCCATGGATATGTTGGAGGAAGGAGATCTATATACGTACATACCATAGCCAGTGAGGTCACGGGCGAGGAAAAAATTAGTATGCGAGTTAAAGAAAAACTTGTATGGCTTAAAGACGAGGTTCCAAGGCGAGTGGTAACAAAAAATTTGGCGAGGTTTGTGTCGGAGCAAAGGAGATACTAGATGTCTCTACGATCATTTTGTCTATCTAAAAAGAAAAATGATGGCAACTATATTATATTGTTATTATATGTGGATGACATGCTTGTTGTGGGGTCTAACATGCGGGGAAATATACTCATGTACTCAAAAAGTGGAAAATTCATTTGCAATGAAAGGATTTGGGAGGCTACTAAAACAAATCCTTGGTAACGAGAATAACTAGAGACAGAAAATTCACAAATTAACATCTGTCTCGGACACGAGTACATACAAAAGGTGTTGGAAATATTTAATATACGGAATCGAAAAAACTAGTTAGTACACGTTTGGCTAGCCATTTCAAATTTAGTAAGGAAATGTGCCCCAAGACCCAAGAAGAAATGGATTATATGTATAAATTTCCATATGCATCGTAGCTGGAAGCTTAATGTATGCAATGGTGCCGTGCAAGGCCTAATATTGCACATGCAGGCGGGAGTTGTAAGCGGGTACATGAACAATCCAGGAAAAGAACATTGGATGGCATGAAATGGATTCTCTGAGATATTTGAGAAATGTACCACAAATCAAGAATTATGATTTGGTGGTTCAAAGGTTTCTCTACAAGGATATGTTGGTGCGTACATGGCATGTGGATGTGAGAGATAACAAGAGGAGCACGTACAAAATGGTATGTATTTACCGTATGTGGAACAACTCTCAGTCGGGTTTCTACAGAGTATGTTTCTACTACATAGGATAGTAAAGAAAATGATTTGGTTACAAAGGTTTATGGTTGAATTGGGTAAGAATTAGGAGATGGGAAGGTTATACGTTGATAGCGACATGCCATTCATCTTGCAAAGAACTCATAATTTCATTCCCGAGGACTAAACACATACATCTCAAGTACCATTTCATATGATCAATGTTTGAGGATGGACGAGTTTGAAGATGGAAAAGATACACACTAGCAGAATCCTGCACGAATATGTTAACAAAAAGTTGTAACCAGGGGATAACCGAGATTCGTGCTCAGTTTCAATTTCATATTCAAGTATGATGATGAATATGAGAAACAACTGAGTCCAAAAGTGGAGTAATTTTCCATAAAATGAAGCGAAGTGGAGTTGTACTATCAATCTCCAAGTGGGAGATTGTTGGGTGTCGAGCCCGATTATCTTCTTTATTTAGATGTATCACCGTGTTGGGCCCTCTTATTAACAAAATGGTGGAAATGTCGCCCGTCGTTTAATCACTACCAGGGGGATCCCGTGGGGGCAACGACGACCTTTTGGAGCCTCCCTCAACAGTTTCGAGGGTAGCGCCCCGGAAACTAAAAAATAGATGAAAAATTTCCTGTAAAATATTGTGATCGCATCATCAATCTAGGACGTTCATTAGTGAGATGGTCACGATGGTAGAAGTTATGTTTAATTTTTGGTATTTTCCCTAGAAAGGCAACCCTTGTTTTGTATGAGGGTATTGTATTGCGATCGTGTATGGTATGTGTATTATGAGCGAGAAACGAAAAGGGGACTATGCGAGAGTGTAGAGGATATTACAACGGATACTCGTTGTTGGTTGTGTCTCTTCATATTTTTGGATAATATAAAGGAAGGACTAGTTGTTCGTGGGTGGACATAGCCCAAATTCGGTGAACCACGTATATCCGTGTCTCTCTTGTTTTATATGTTTTCTTTGTTTGTGTTTACACATATTTTATGTGTTTCGTTGCTCTATAATATATAATTTTCTAAAAGTTTCAGCAAGCATGACCCAAATAAATTGCACTCAAGGACAAGCTTAGGAAAATCAAAATGGGAGATGAGCAACATAATCTAGAAATACTTAACGAAGTTCGCTCAAAGTCGAGATGAGATTGGAAGTGTTGGGATTATTGTAGTTGATGATGAATTGATGGGCTCTAGCACTTCAGGAATTCCCAAGAGCGCGGCATAGTTACCAAGACTGCATGAGACAGAGGGAGAAGTTACCATATTGGAAGCATTATGGTCGGATTTGGTACAAGAAGAGTTTCAAAGTGGAATATGAGGGATGGATCCTCATCCAGGGACGATTGATGAGGAAAATTGTGGCTTGGATGGTAAGGAAAATAAAGTGAAGGGGAAGAAGTCCCATTCCAAATCCGGAGCCGGAAAAGAAGGCAAGAAGCATGACATGTCAAAGGTGAAATGTTTTCATGGTCATGATCATGGACACTATGCCACAAATTGTCCAGCAAAAGAAGAAGAACAACGAGAAGGCTGCGGGAGTTAGCGGCAGGTGAAGCTTTGGCCTCACGGTTTGAGTTGGACTTCTCTCTCATCGCATGAATGGTGTCAATCTGTGATGGGATATATGTGGTACTCGGATAGTGGAGCATCTTTCCACGTGACGGAAACAAATAACTCTTTAGTAGCTTGGAGGAGAAGTATCTTCTAAAATTCACATCGAGATGGGTGATGAAGGGAGGTACAACGCCACCAGGATTGGTACATTTACTTTTTCGGAGACATTCGAGTAAACCTTTCATATTAAAATATTTCATGCATGGAACATGCTTGAAAAAATAATTTAGTTTCGGTTGCTATGTTGGAGGATCTTGGATGATGATGTGTTTTCGGTTGAAGGAAAGGTGTTCCTTCATCACAAAGTCATAAGGCAGGTAAAAGTAGTTTGTGGGTTCATGTGAAGAACCTTTACAAACTTGATGTAGATGGTTGCACAACATTGTAGCGATGAAAGTAGGGAGGTGGTGAGTTGGGATATAGGCAAGTTATGGCACAAGATATTGGGCCATCTCCACCACGATGCTTTGAGGATCATGCAACATATTTCTACTAGGTCTTCAAAAGGAGTACTCTTGCGCAAATAGACACATGCAAGGGATGTACCATGGGGAAGTATACAAAGGACAACTTTCATGAGAAGGAGAATTGAGCAGCACAATCCTTGAGAGATTTCACTCAAACGTGTGTGGACCATTCGCTGAATAGCACTTCCACAACAAAGCACATGTATTATGTGCTATCATTTTTCTAGAAATTGTTGGATCTTCTTTTTGCAGAAGAAAGATCGGACGTGTTATGCAGAATTATGAATTATGGATAAAACATTCTTCCGTAAATGTGGTGTTATGAATTTAGAACAACAGAAAGTTAAAGACTTTGCAGATACTTTTCCTAATAGTAAATAGACACATAGAATAGATCAAGAAAATTACTTGGAGTCCAAGCGTTTGCAATTCTCCTTCTGTCGCTCTTGCCGTAGCTTCAAATCCAAGCTAGATGCGCCAAAATATTTCCTACAAGAATGAACACTAAACAACAAAGAGATTTCAATATGCGGATGCCTATTCAAGTTATTCGAGTTAAATCAATGAAACATGGACCAGTATACATCGGGATAAGAATTCATAATATGAAGAGATAGAAGCTTATACAAATACATATGTGGGAAAGTAAGAAGCAATATTTATTAATGGATAGAAGGGGAGGTTACAACTCGATTTATTTTATGTCACCATCTCTAGCATCATCCTGCCTCATCACAATGAACATCTCTCCAACAGACATATCACTCAAATCAATTCCTCAATTGAAATTCCACCAGCATTTCTATAATCAAATTCTTCCTTTTCAAGCACTAGGATCTACATGCTCAATTTATAAATGAGTCAAGATGGTTCTCACAATCAATGACTTTCTAATAATAGGAAAGACATGTTCCCAAGCTCGGAGGTATCAAATGGATTCACATGGATTCAATGTTTGACACAAATGCACTCTTCTAGAAGGCATTAGCCAAGTGGAGATTCTTGAACAATGATAATTTTCGCTCCCAATTAACCAACGCACCCTCGAGTGTGGGGAAGTGCTTTGAATAACACCTTTGAATGGAGGTAACTTCATATGCAACGCACTTAGCCCCTTGAGAGACCTGTGTATGTGAGCTCATAGGTGATATAGACATACACTTCAAATCTTGGAAACACTGACGATGGAAGTCATAGATGATTTTTTCTGTTCTTTGTCTTAGGGCATGTAGCAACCGAAATGATAGGGAATGATAGAACCTGTCATGGTTCGGGGATGATGTCTAGTTTAACTAGGTCGATGGGAATGATTCCCAGAAATCGACCTATAACATATTTCCCCCTAAAGCATGAAGTCGAATAATAACAATATTTTTTGAATGAGATGCTTTACATCGTGATGGTCTCAGAGCTGAAGTAGCACGGTAGAGCCTACATCAAAATTACAATCGCATTATATCATGATATATCCTCTTGATCATGATTTGTCGAGGGAATGCATTCCCATGCTCAACACATAAACTATCTAATAACATGTACATGGTGCGTAAAGTCATCTACATTAGAATGTTGCCCAATACGGACATGCCTATAGATATAGGCCATGTTTGGATTACGATCCGTATGTAAGGTCACCGTACATATGATGTGTACAACAATCCTAAAATCACAACTCGGATGGCTAAAACTAGATATGGGGTCTTCTTATCTTGTTCACTCGATCGTTCGAGTACAAGTCTAGCCATGCGAATATATGATTTGTAGTCGAACATGGTAAGACATCGTTTGATTACCGATGATGATGTGAGTTGTTAACAAATGAGAGAGAACCACCATTGATGTCAATGGTGACTTAAGGTACTTACAAGTACATTTTTTAAGGCATGAATATATGATTTGATGTCGAACACCAAACAAAATCTTTCGCCAAAAGTATAGAAGCAAGGATCTTGTCAATGTTGTAACAAGCCTCATGGTACTCGGAATATGACGTTTCTAAGTGAACTTCCTCGGATGATGATTTGATGTCAACAGGAAGCCACTTTATTTCAAAACGAGAGTTACCGATTTTAGAGACAAAGGTATGACTTGATATAGCAATGTTCAGGGGATGACTATCATGAGAATGAAGGTTTATGAGTATTTCAAAAGGATGAGTATTCACTAGATGACTTCTCTTGAACATATCAATGACATCGAGATAGAGTTTGCAAGATTGCACCCAAAACCGAAGTGAAGGTGTGATGAACAATAGGTATGAATGAACCATCAAGAATATTACCCAACCCAAACAAATCATGGTGATGGAGTGAAGTGTCATGTTCAAGAGCGACTCCATATCAGTAAAAGTTCTGTACACTTTTCCCAAATTTTCCCTGGTCATTTGTCTCGACCGTGTACCTCTTTGTAACAAGCTTTCGAGGAGGATAACATATGCTTTGATCTATAATCCAACCCTTCGGGCGAAAAAATGTATCTCTATTTAATAATTTAATGAGTCTAGCGATGAATGAAACTCGATTATTGTCATGATGGAAAATCCCATCACTATTTTATGTTTTAATGAGCCTAATGATAGTGAAAACTCGGTCCTTTTTCATATTTAGAGATTTTGAAAAAGAGGGACGAGAAAGATAACTCCATAAGTAATTTTTCGTAAATTTGTCACTCAAATCAGAAAAAAGTGTAAAATAATATCACGAGAGAACCTCTTTAGTCATGTTTGAACAAGGTATTCCTTTTTAGTCAGAAATAATCTATCTTATTCCGAAAAAGGGTTAAAATTATACTTAGTAGATATCAATTCATTTACACTTACGAGCTCGAAAAGACAAGTTCTCGACAATATTTTCACTTTATCTAAGTCCGAGAAGAGCTAAAAGAAGACTCTAGGGGTTCCTTTTTCGCTCGTTATCGAAGCTTGAAAAAAAGAGATAAAAGTGTGCTTCAACTCCTTTTTCATTTTTTTAACAAAGCTCGAAAAATAAGGATAAAAGTATGCTTTGTGGTCAAATCATTCTTGAAATAAATTTTCACGACTAATCTATTCATCAGTTGTAAAACCTACTCATAACAACATCAAATGGATTAAAAATACTCGTTTCATGATAAAATATAATAAAACTATAGTCACTGACAATAAATATTCATCATGTAAACAATTAAATGAATAAATAAAAAGAGTTTTACTATTCATTTTTACCATTCAATAGTTACCATTTGCATTTTGGAGCTACGAACCTGTTTTTTCCCCGAACTTCGACTACCGATTGTGATCGATTCTCCGGATAGTTTTCATCACGACTTTGATCCAGGTTATTGCCATGAACCCTCTCTTTCTTTCAATAATCAATTCATTTCCTTTCATTGAAATTTTTTAGGGGTTATGAGCCCCTTAGGGTAATTTTTTCTTTCCAAAGAGGGCAACACACCTTTGAGCACGACCAAAGTGCGTTTGGAGCACCTAAGCCGAAGTCCATGCTACATATGCAATGCACCCGTCCCTTGTCCAAGATCGTGATGAGCGTCAATCTCCATTTTAGTTTCTTGAACTATGCCCAAAATTTGTCTATTTTTTGTATTGAAAAGAGTCTCATGAGTCTAATGGTTATGTTTCGAGATTTCATCGGACTATAATGACGATTAAAAAGGAGGGAAAGAGAGCATGCAAAGAACAATATATGGTTGCCCTAAATGATCAGGTACAGATAAGAACCCTAAGAGATTGTGGGTTGTTAAAGTACTTCCACTTGTCGTGGATGAGGGCAACGCGTTAGAACTCTCGAGTTCCTAGTTAGAGCACGGGATCCGGATATTGAGGCATTTCATATTAGGAACAAAGTGGTTCCAATTATAGTATAGGATGTATATTTTCTCACGGCTTTGTCGAGGGAGAGGCTTGCTCTATTTCCTCTCGTAGTCCTGCTCTTGGAGGAGAGACTATGAGAGATTATGTTTTGCGTATTGCTATCCAAGGGAAGAGCCAAGAAAATATGGGAATATAAAAATCCGGGATGTTCGAGATTTGCCTTTGAGAACCATTCTTTCCATGATCACAAAAATTTTCACAGATTTACACTACATGTAGCGAAAAGATCTATATATGCAAGATGCGCTAGAGTGCATGGAGCCAACAATCACGCAAGCTGGTCCGATCTATACTTTCCCAAATAAAGGAACAATTGAACAAAGAAAAGGGAGGAAGGAAGAAGAAATTCAATTATGGTTCGATCCTCATTTCATTTTCCTTGGAGCGGACTCCACCGATGCGACATTGGCATGTGACACTTGGTGTGTCTAATCCTAGAGATCCAAGGATGTAGAGATGGGTAGAGTTAATGTGTAGGCATGCGGGCCAATCAACCATTATGTTCTCGTCGCATTCTTCGCCCGAGTTTAGGAAAAAGTTTTGTTGCCATTGATGAGTATGCATACGCATGCATTGATTTCCAAGAGGATCCAGACTTAGCCTAACTAGAAGGTGCTCGGTGGGATGTAATATGTAATAATGTTTTGATTAAACTAAATTTTTGATGTAATGAAGATGTTGGTCGAGTTCAATCGGTGGAGAAACTAGAGCATGGAGCATATGAGCCAACAGAGAGAGGGTTGTCTGGGAAGCAGTCCTTCAAGATCTAGACATGGCTAAGACTACGACTGAGTTTCGAAGCACATAGAGGGGTTGAACTTCGAGATTCCGATTTCCGGATCGAAGAGTTACCTATGCAACTACAACGCTACACTATAGGTGTTTCTAACCGCTAGATGCGGTTACCGCAGTAGGATAGCTAAATATATAGCATGTTACCATGAGCACCACTAGTTTACTTTTGACATTGGCATACATTTTGAGGTCAGATGACCAATGTTTCTAGGGCACGCTTTTTGTAAAAAACCTATAACTATCTATCTATTTGATTTTCAGTGTTTTCTTTATGTTCTATTGCGTAATCCTATTCAATTATGTGCATGTTCTCTTTACATATGTTGCAAATGTACTGTCTAAAACTTGATTATCTAAAGAATCAAGCTCAATGTGTTCAAATTTACTAAAATGTGTTGATATTGAATAAAATCAAAGTGTCTTTCCAAAAGTCGAACTCTTAGGAACAAACGATACGATGTGTGGATTTCTAACAATGTTGGATTTCTAACGGTATAAACACTAGTGAGTCGTAATACAACAAGCTGTGAGGTCTAACCTTATGATAATGCGGAATTAATACCAAATGAAATGGCATCGGAGAGAATTTTTATCAACGTGCTATACTCAGTTGATATTGTTTGTCGATCTACCAATACAAATCCCTCGAAAACTCACTAACTCACAAGTATGGAGTGAAAATGGCCCAAGTTGCGAGAGGATAGATTCGCGTACTACGACTAGCACCATCAAAGCATATCCAACAAATGGTTCCAAAGGTTCGGACATTTGCGATAGAAATATAAAGCGGATTACTAATGTCAAGAAAAATCTAAAAAACAAACCGAGACAATGAATGCAAATCAACAACATATACTATACAATATAATACAAAAAATTACTACACTCATGATTCAAGATAATAACATTTAGCATACAACCCATTTCGTCAGTTGCACTGAATTCCATCGTAATATACCAACTCATAGGCACCCTTAGCAAGAACTCTATTGACTAATATAGGGGCCATGCCATAATGGCTCAAATTTCTATACCTATTACATCAACTTCTTGATCTTAAAGAAGGACCAAGTGGCCTTCCGAAAAAAATGCAAAGGTCGGACATTTTTGTCACATTGCGACTTTATACATTTCTTATGCACTTCGTTGTCCAATTGGGCTTCACGACGTTTTTCTATCAACATGGATGAAGTTAAAAGAATGTGCTTCTTCTTTTGAGGTGTCGAGTAACTGAGCCGATTACGAGTTTTAACGATGGTATTTCACATTATATTGGTAAGATAGCTTCCGACCATACACCAATTGAAAGGGAGTAAATGCGTTGCGTTTCTCACCGAGGTTAGCTGCTCCCACAAGGTCGAGCATGATCAAATGCCAGCTTTCTCTTACGAACTCCTATCATGTGTTGAATCATACGTTTAAGAATATTTTTCGATAGCCTCAACTTGTCCATTTGATTGTGGATAATAAGTGAGTAGAATTATCATGTGACAATCCTAACTTGGTAGTTAATTCAGTCATCATGTAGTTTGCGAAATGCTTCTATGATCCGTAACTATGGCACTAGTGGAACCCCAAACTATGCAATAACATGATTAAAGAAAAAAATGCGCTTGTTTGTCTGTGTTGTTGAATGCAGGCATCGCTGCCCTACATTTGTTAAAGTGAGTCTACTCGTGACAATAATATAACCATCCCCCAGACGAACAAGGGTTACAGTCATGAAGTCAATACCTCATTTCAAAAATGGTCCCACGAGACAAAGATGCATTGGTGCTTGAGGTTTGCAGATTTTACGATAAAAAATGTCGCATGCATGACAACTTCACGACCGCAAGGATGCAGCTTGTGAAATATGGTAGTCCAAAAGTAACCTCAAGCGCGGAGTATCTTCGCATGGTAGCATATCCGGACAAGTGTCCACTACAAGCCCCAACATGACAATCATTTAAAACCTTTTCGGCCTCCTCATGAGTGAGGGCACCTTCTTAAAATTGTATCAACACCATGATGATAAAGTGTATCGGCGACAATCGGATAATCTTTGGCTTGGTATAGGATACGTCGTTCTTTAGAGAGAAAGGTGATAGGATGAAAAGTTTGAGTTTGGAGATAAATGATGAAATATCCATACCAAGGATCGAATGATCCGATCGGAAACAGAGACTCGATCGGAAATTGATGGTTCCGATGTAGTAGCGATACTGTCGCGTGGGAAGGTCACGGAAAGCTCGGCTCAAAACTAAAGTTTTCTTTGACTTGGATTTGATGAATTGCAAATCAAATTCCTACAAAAATGACAATCCATTTTGAATATTTTCTCCCCGACGAATTGACATGATAAGGTATAAGTCATGGGGTTGCAATTCGAAATGACATTAGTCTTTTTAGAACGAGATATAGTGGTGAAATCTCTGGAAAACTTGAACAAATGCCAAGGCAAGCTTTTCTGTGTATAAATACTTAACTTTTTGTATCATTGAGATTACGACTCAAATAATAGATCGGATGTTCTATCCATTTTATACTTGGACTAATACCATAGTAATGGTCATATCAGCCACAACAATATATAGGAAATAATCACTCCGATAATTGGGGGATACATTAATGACGCTCGAACAAGAGTATCCTTGACATCATCAAAGAAGCTTGTGAAACTTGGTCCCAATGGAAGGGAACCCTCTTTTTCAAAGAGTCGGGTAAATCCTTTAGCCATTTCGACGTAGTTGGTTATGAACTTCCTAGGAAATTAACCTTTCCTTGAATTTCCGTATACTAAGTAAATTTGATGGCGTGAGCAGAAGTCAAGAATGGCCCTGAACCTTCAATAGGTCGATTAGAATTCCTTCTTTTGTGAGACTACGAATCCAAGAAAACGACCGGAACCAACACAAAACACACATTTATGTGGATTGAAGCATATTTTGCAGTGTCGATGGCGTAAGAAGATGGCTCTCAAATGCATCGGTGATCGGGCCTAATTTCATGAATGCGTGGGTAAATCATCTAGATAGGGTTGAAAAATGTGCTTGATGTCATTGAAATCATAATCCATTTCTCTCTAAAATGTAGCCCGATGTTCTTTAAACCAAAAGGTAGTTTCCTATAAGATCATTTTCGAGTGACGATGATCATGTCTTATGTTCATCCTGCGACGGATATTGATTTGATTGTAGCTGAAAAATCCATCCATGAACGAAAATATTTCACATCCAACACTAATATTCAATGATTTGATCGATAAACTGGAGTAGGATAGTTTTCTTTTCGAAAATCAAAAATTAAGATCCCGATAATCGACGCACCTTTACGATGGTTCCTTGTTTTTCATGACAAGAACTATGTTGGAAACCCACTCGGTTAGTGGAAGAGAGTAAATGAAACCAGACACGCAAAATTTTTCTCAACTTCTTCTTTAATGGTAGTGGCCTTCTTTGGATGGAGCTGAAGGACGAAGGTGTTGATGCACCATTTTGACATCAAGATACGTATTAATAGTGTATTCAACGATACTAGTATCTATGCCTAGCATTTCCTCGTAAGACCAAGAAAATACATCACGTAATTCACAAAGAGAGACAGATATATGCTTTCAAGTTCTAATGAAGAACAAGATACACCAACATGAATATTTTCTACAAAGCCGAGTTTTGATCGAAATATCTATAGAAATGGTTTCTTCAATATTTGACAAATTTCGCTCAAAATCAATTGCATTAATAGGTAAAGAATTCAAAAATAAATTTTTGATTGATGGGTGGTATATTTCACTAAGATAATTTTCTTGAGAATCAAGAAGATGGGAACTGATGATGATAATCTTCCCATGGTTCTCTCTTCTAACATCATCGTTTCCAAAATATTCTCATTTGTCATAAAATTGAGGAAAAAAGGATCGAGATGGAGTACCAAAAATCTAAGGAACGATCAACCCAAACAACCCAGCGATGTTGATTTCGGATTCACCACCCAAGCCAAATAGATTGATTACTATGCCAACTCAATAGGGACTTTGGGGTGGAAAAAACTCATCCAACACACACAATTTCAGAATCACATCGATACTCTTCCTTACGCCCTGATTGGAGTGGAAGAGATCATGTGAGAGTTCCCTGTACTTTCATTTTATGCCGACGTCACAAGCGGCACGTAATGCAAAGGTTCCCATGAGAGTGGAATCCTTTAAAGAGTCCTACACCAATGTTCCCAAGTGCTAGTTGGGGTGCATGAACTAAACCCAGAACACTTCCGAGCTATCGCGAAGAGAGGCAAGAAGGATGAGCCGATTGATGAGCGTGATGGTACATTTATATGGAAATACGATCATTCTAAAATATATAGAAACAATTATAGTCATAGCATATACCCATGGCCTTCCAAGTAGAATATTATAGTCAAGGGAGTCCGTCAACAACCTCAACATCAACATTCATTTTTTTCCCTAGTTCAACATGAGTTATCGATGATACCACAAGGCTTATATGTACGTCCATGTAAAGCCTTCAAAGTCGTTGATGATTGAGATAAGCGCAGTGAGCAGTGACTTCCAACAGCTTAGATACATAATGCATGTAGATGCTCCCTCATCAATAATAGTGCAATGAACAAGGTGATTTAGAGAACATTTACTTGTATGGGATAATGCCAATTCTACTAGTAATTGCTGCACATAGCCCATATGATTAAAGATGATGAGATTTGAATCAATTGAGTCAATTCCACCAATGGCTGACAATAAAGCCTTTGTTTACGGGAGGGACAATTTTGTAATACCTCAAGCAGAGTACATAACTAAAGGGATTGAGCCAAATATTCAACTATATTATAATTTTGAGCAGACTCTCTTGCCAGAGGATTATATGTTGATTTATGAACGACTCCCTATGTGGCTTAAATCATCAATTCATGAATAATAACAGAAGCGTTACTGATTTTGTGGATAAATTCGTAGTCGAGGTAGTAGTTTAATCGATGTTGATTACCATCATCTTTATTACGCGTTGACACCAAAATATCCTGTTGAAGGTTTTGTGACGGATAACATAAGCACTTGGGAACTAGAAGTCTGGATCCGATCAACAACCAAATTTGTGTCTGGATTCGAAACGGATCTATCGACACAGTGAAGCATGTGAAGTCTTAATTACTTTTGAGACTTCGAGTACGGTGAGGAAAATCTCGAACAAAGTGTTACTCATTATATATTATGCATGGATAATAAGGTTTCTAGTTCCGACATATTGATCGATGATGATCTTTCCCTGTGGGTTAGAAGTTTGATTTTTTCTTAGATTTCACTTTTTTCTTACTTCTAGGTTGCTTGTCACTTTTGCCTTTGTCAAATGACATGGCATTGATTTCGGAAGAAGGTGCAGGATCGGATGCGATGATATGATGTGTGCTTGCGAGTACCAATCAAATCGTCTTCGGCATGAGAGTCCTTTAATTGTGGAGGAATAGTGAAAATCGGATCAGCGACGCGTTAGATTTTTTTCATATAGCATGCAGCATTGGGTATAGATCAAGTCTAAATATTGGGCACAAGCGATGACCTTCTCTTCAGATGGGATCGACGCCACCCTTTAGCCAAATCCTCGCTTATGGATAGTAATCAGGGACTTAATGAACCACTCGACGAGAAGTTGATCAAGAACAAATGTCTTAACCATTCTACTGACGATGATGCCACTCATGAATATGATCGAAATGTGAGTAGCATTAGTCCGTTTGAAATTGGTCAAGAGTTCCGTTCAGCTTTCATATCGTATGGGTAGTCGGAAGTGAGTCGAAAAATAAAGTAGCTATGTGCGATGAAATTATTAAAAGAAGCTCTAGGTAACTCAATGTACCATTTTCAGCTGAGACCCGATGAGCGTACGCCGGATAAGACGTAGTCGAACGGTGTAATCCTTCGGGAGTTTGATGCACACCACAAATGATAAGTCATAACATGAGTCGACGAGTCTTCCAGTGGTTTACATTAAACTTACGAATATCCGAGGGTAATTTGCGAGGTATCACCTGCCACCAAGGAGCATAGTTTATTGGATCATTGGTTAGTCGATTTAAATCTGTAACTCTCTAAAGTTGCAACAAAGGGAAAATGTCGATTAAGGTACGGTCGAGCATAGCCGGTATGATGGAATTTCTTGGGCAACATGCCTTTGAGCACCAACATAAGGAATTCGATGTTGGTAACCCAGATAGGGGTTGTTTTGATAAGCAAAACGCTTCGAGATTATGTTGACCAAAACACTGGGTACGAGACTTGTTCAAATGAAGGTTGAGGCACTGTTCTGAGGCTTCCAAGGGTCTATCCACCAATGTTGTAACCCAAATTAGGATAAATTGATTAGGTTGTGGATAATTATAACTCGGTTGTGGCCGTGACATCCCATAATATGGTAAAACAGCTTGTGAATATATGATTCCAGTGCACAGTTGTTGTTGTAAATTGGTCGAAGGATTTAGATTATGTGGGCCCAATACTTGATGGTGTTGAGTTGAAGGACCCACCTGAAATGGTTGTTGTACAACATTTTGATTCTGTAACATGGGTAAATATGTATTAACTAGTGGAAGTGATGTGGGTGTAACAGGTTGAACTAGTTGATACAAATGTATAATCGTTTGTGGTTGGATAGACAAAGTGGGTTTCCATTAACAAACATTTATTTCGACATTAGGTTGACCAAAAAATGACGGAGTACTGTCAAAGTGGGTGATCAAAGGTTTCCCCCTACTCATGAGGAGGATAATAAGACGAAAACTATTGCTCTCCAAATGTAGGGGAGTCCTAGTTGATATGGTACTAGATGGAATAGACCTGAAGGACTCAACTTGATATTTCCCTAATGATGTGTATAAATAATCAAGCTGTTCAATACTCACTATAGGTTTACCAATTAAAATACCCAGACTGATGACATTGGTGAAGTCCATGGGTTTTGAAGATGCACCGAAAAAATTCCAGATAAAGATTTATAACGATGAGACCAAAGGGCCACCATGAAAATATGATTACCAGTGAAGTTGTGAACATAGATGGTGTAGTTTGAGCGAGTGCTAACGCACAATTGGAACGAGATGGTCCAACCAAAGATATTGGCTCGGTATGAGTTACTTAACCAAATGTATACCTTTTTGAATCGACTGGGAATATGAATAGAATAGGATCAACAAAATCAGAGGATGGTGATTGAGGAAAAGACTCGTACGGTAAAGATCCTCCCAAAATGGGTTGGAGTTAAAGGTGTCTCGTCTTGTAGGGGATTTCTTCAATCGAAATTAAACTAGGTGGAAGTATTTCACCTTCGGAGCCCAAAGTATATTTCGAGAGCCCGGTTGAATGTGTGATATAAGAGACTCAATGGCTACAAAAAAATTGTGGGATGACCAATGGAGGAACAACTTTCATTTGTTCGACTTCAGATTCATATTTTTCTAGCAAAGAAGAGATGGGATCCGGATCAAATTTACAGTTGCACAACGTCGGTTCGGGGAGGTATGGTCTCACCGATTAGATGGATCATGACCACTAGTAGCCGTGGGGACTCTGTCTCGAAACGATGAAATGAACAAGGATGTGTAGAAACAACTTTTTCTGACTCGGTATATGGGAAGATGATGCTTCACAGAGGTACCGATAGTACTAGTTTCGGTGAGAGTGATGTCGCTCACCGACCAGAGTAACTTCGGTGGTAAAAGGGGGTTTCAATGCTAATCTACGTGAATGGCAAGAAGAAAGGATTTTTTCTTCCACGATGATTGATTTGTACAAAAAATAAATAAAACTAAATAAAAGGGTAATGCTAGGCAAAAATGTTTACCAAGAAACTATGAACGTAGAATACCTCCTAGGGCGAACCAATAAGTACAAACGGAAATCTCGAATGTTGTGTTCAGGTCTATCACAATTTACAAGGCCATACACCTAGTTCACTATGGATGGATAGCAACCTAAATTTTTCCTCCCAAAATATACCGAAATTACGTGGAGGAACAAGTCTTGTATTGGCACTTTGTCTAATGCGAAACCGCACAGAGTGAGGGCACCCCTTTATAATTTTCTACCGTAACACACTACGATACACTCGAAAGTAAGTGGACGAGCTACGATATACTTAAGTACGTGAAGTGAGGTATCAAACTCGAATGCATCAAAGACAATTAACGACTATTTGCTATGTTTTACGACATCTTGGAACATGTCTCTAGCCTAGACCTTCTAAATGTTATCGTTATAGTTCCAATTCTTTGTTAGGAAAATTGATGTAAATTTTGATTGATCTTTCTTATCAATTTTCCTTTCAAGGTCTCACGCGATGTATGTGTTGAAACTCATAAAATGAAAACTAAAATGATAAGAAATCCTTTAAGTTTTAGTTTTTTTCAATGAAAATCCCTAGCTACTAGAGGGAAAGAGCAATCAATTTGAGAGCAAACAAGAAAAGAGCACATACTAAAATGCAGCTTTCCTAATTGTTCCTATGAAAAACACACAATCCACTACATGCAAATGTAGGTTTCTACTTTTAGTCCCTTTAATGTGAATCCTGAGAAACTAAGTGCATCAAATCAATTAAAAAAATTCCTTTTACTTTGAGAAATGAAGAATTTGAACAACAATTTCTCTTTTTAGGAAAAATGAATATTTTAACTACAATTTCTCCTATAGGAAACTGAATAATTTAACGACAATTTCCTTTTCAAAAGCAAATGGATCTAATGCAATAATGAAAATACTTGAAAATTAATTTGTCTAATGATAAAGAAAAACAATTTAAATAAACATTGAACACAATTTTCTTTCAAAGGAGGAAGAGGTAGGTAAAAGTTACTTGGTCTCTGTGAGGCATCAGGAACTTTGAAAACACATCAAACAAAAAAACCAGCATGCAAAGGTGACCAAGTATTCAGATTTCTTTCACAAGTTAAGAAAGAAGTTTGATGTAGAGAAGAGAGAGGATGTCAATCCGGACAAGAGGTCACTACTTACACCACCTACTACGAAGTACTTGTATCTAGAAGAGGCACTTGCATCTTTGCAAGATAGTCTTGATCTCTGACATGTGGAGTCCCATGCATAGATCAAGAGATGCATGAGGAGGAGGAGGAAGAAGATACCAGCAGTCGGTACACTTGAAGAAACGAGACTATCACTCTTACCAGCTGAAGACATTGTTGTCCCGAGCTGGAGGAACTCTTTATGTTACGTCAAGAGGTTCCCACATATCGATTGATCCAAGGCATGCATAAAATTTCAGCACATATGGTTCCTAGATCAATGACAACCAAATGGGTTAGAACAAGATGTTGATTTGAAGCAAAGACATTTCACAGCGTAAAGGACCCTTGATCTAATCAAGGCGAGGATCAAGACTATCCCTTTTCATCATTTGTTGAGTTGCATTCAACCCTTGAGTTGATATGTAGAGTTTCCAGAAAATGGGATTAGCATTATCCTATGTACAATAACCGATTGTAGAAATCGGTGTTATAACTTGCTTTGAGACAATGCATGTATCACCCCGCAAATCTACAATGTTGTTACTTAGTAGCCTGTGACATATAGAGAGCTTCATCATTCTTGAGATGATGGAGGTAGCTTCACTCGAAGCTAATGGAATCAAAGATGACAAATGGTGGACATCTTGAAATGAGAAACTTTTTCTCCCTTCTAGATGACCCTTTCTCAATGAGCCCTCCACTTTGCTCAAAGAGAAATTTCTACTTGCGATAGAAATCTGAAACTTCTTTGGTTTTGGAGGCCTTTGATGGTAGAGAATCTCATTAGAGATGAATTTCAACATTTCGAGGAAATGAAAATTTCTTCAAAATTTTGGGAAGGATGGCATTCTACAAAGGGAGGATGCCATGATTATCTGATACCTCATTCATCATCCACATGGGAGTGAATGGGTGAGAATGATAAGCAAGGGGTTGCAAAACCATTTGCGCATTTGTATGAGCAGCATGCTTGGTTACGTCGGTTTCCATTGGGAGATTTTTGTCACTCTCCAAAGGCACCTATTTTTCTGATCCATGCCTTGAAAAACACGTATGAGATGAGGGAGGAGGCATGGTTGTGCTAGCTACTCTTGGGTGAGTATGGATACCACCCAATAGCTCACATTTTCTAAATCATGCCTTTTTTTTCAATGATAAATTGCAGCAAGGGAAGGCATGTTCATTTTGGTTTCACTTGAGAGATTTTTGCCACCACATGACATCTCCTATGTCTATGTGTTTTGTATTGTGTAAAATTTGGCATAATGACCTCATGATGTGCATTGATGATGTTTCTTTGTCTTGGGCTGATGTGACATCTCATATGTCCATTAGTATGATTTTTCTTCATGATGCACATGAGGAGGAGAGAAAGGAAGCAAGATCTCTTCTTGCTTTGGTTTCTTATGGGGGAGTTGGCTTGTCCATCTTACATGGAGGAGATGGAGGATGAGTAGCAAGTGCCTTACTCCGTGGTTATTGTTAGGAGATATGGTTTGACATATTTTTCTACCTAGATACTTCTTCCCTTCTTCTTTTTCATAACTTTGAAATGGTGGAGTTTGGATCCAACAAGACCAATAGGGCTAAGTATGGGAGCATATCAATGCTTTCAGTCTAGTTCATGAAACATGGGATGAAGGAGTGTATTGTACGATGAAGATTTTCCTTTGTGGAAATATCTACTTTATTTTATGTCTCTCATGTATTATTGATGATGTTGGACATCATATGGTTGTCACATGGTACTTCATGATGGAGAGGAGGACATCTAAGCAAAGCAGTTGGAGGTCATTCTTTATGTTTTTTAAAGACAAATTTGGAACCAAAAATACATAGCCTATTGCGGAAAATGGAGGAAGCCTTCCTTATGTGGATGCCATATGGACGGGAATATATGGCCTTGCATCTAATTTTGGAGTTGCTTGAGGACAAGCAACATTTTTCCCAGTGAGCTGAATATTCCCAAATTTGTACATCACATTTGGAATATTAGATTCTTGATCTCCTTAATCAATTAAGTAAATAAAAAGGGTGGAGGGACCCACAATCCTCAATAAGAATAAATATCCACTTTGTAGTGTGTGAATGTGAATTAATTTAGACTATATCTTCAAAAAGAGGTAGTTGAGAAACTATTAATGTGAATGAGATTGGAGATCATGTCTCATTTAATGAGAGAGATCATGGAGGGTTGATTCAGATCAACTAAGATCTTGAATATGTCAAACAAAGGGTCATTGAGCATTAATGATCAAGTGGTGGAGGATCGTGTGCAAATGAAGCACACATGATGGAGAGACGTGTACATTGCACCTAGGCTATTTGGCTGATTTGGTCAAACAACATAGTCCCACTTGGAGTGATCTTGTCCACATGTAGATCGCGATTGAGATTAGGGCCAAGGCTTGGGATGGCTCAATCATTATAAAGGAGATGAAGGCTAAGGTGAAAGGAATCTTGGATTATTTGATGTCTGATCTTTTAGATTTGGAATTTTCAAGTGACGTTCCACTGCATACTTGGAGTTGTTTAGCGAGAGATTGCGCAGTGTCGTTTAGCACAGGGGTGTTCCCGGCGGGAATCCCTCCTATTTCTTTGAGTGATATCTAAGGAAGAGGTTTTGTACTTCATTATACATCAGGCTTTAAGTGCCATTTTACTTTTTCTACTTTCTACAAAACATTCATATTCAGAAAACTGCAGTTTTCCGAAGATCAGTTTGGAAGGTGGAAGTTGTCTTCAGTACTTCAGCTGGAGAACAAGGTGAGAGATTATTCCCATCACTTGGGCTTATATATCAGCACTCCCAGAGCCACATTTCAAATCTGGCATTAGGCCAGATTTTATTGAGCTCCTAGCAACAGTATTCTCTTCAAGAATAACGTTGTCCATATTGTAGATCTGAAAGGGGGGAGGAAGTTGTTATTACTTCAGCTAGCAATCCAGTGGAGGATCATTCCTTCACATTTTCATCAGTCTCACCATCAACCTGGAGCTTATTGCATTATATTTCAGCAGGAAAAAGGCCTCTCTTTCTCTCGCAACGCAGTTTTCAGAGGTAGTTGTGTTGCAGCAGCTGCAGTCATCTTTTAGAGGATTGAGATGTTAGATCTAGAGCTTCTAGCTCATATATCTAAGGAAAGGATCAACCCTTCAAGCATAGATATGATATGAGCACACATTTCAGCGATCTATTCTTCAGATCTAGCTTCAGATCTGTATTTTCCAGCAGATCAAGGATCAACCCTGGGGAGGTGATTTTCCAACGTTGCAGATCTGGAAAATCCTTTCTGGGTTATCTTGGGAATCCATCAAATTGGCCAGATCTTGAATCTTGGCATCATCAGAGCTCCAATTTTGAGTAGATCTGCATTTCCCTTTTCAGCTTGCAACTCTATGTTTATATTCTTCTAAAGGGAAAATGTAGTATTTGCTACAGAGCCTCAACAGTTACGTTGTACCTGCTTCATACATGTTTTCATGGTGATCCTAGCTCATCTGCTTGGCTAGATCTACCTATCTCTTGTACTGTTGTAACTGAATCATCTCCAATATAATAAAATGGCTCAGCTCTTCCTGCATATTCTTATTTGTACTTAGATTTATTGTTTATCTTGCTGTAAGTTCTTATATTGTGTGAAGTATTACTGCATTCTCCCATTTTGGGATATTACAGTGGTATCAAAGCATGATATTTGGCTCAGCTTGTGGACACTTCATCTTTTTACATTAAAATAAGAATATATAGATGAGATCTATCATGGAGGATGTGAGATCTGTCACTCCTTTCTTCAGATACATGCAATATCTCTTCAAGGAGGTCAATCAAATGAAGGAGGAAGAATAGAGAGAAGATCCAAGAAGAAGATCTTATGAGGAAAGAACTTCCTATCAACAACAAAGAAGACCGGAGAGTCCTAGATCTCCTCATAGATCCACTATGCCCACTTTCTTTGAATAAGGTGAGAGGTATAGAAGTGAAGAAAGGCATGAACCAAAGACTCGTGAGACTCTCAGTCTATATCTTGAAGATTACAAAGCATAGTCTAGAGCTTTCAAGGAGAAGCTAACTCTCCAACAATTCTTCCAGATAAGAGAAGAAAGAGGATCTTATAGCAGTAATAGAAGGAAGAGGCATAATAGATTCTATTTGCCTACATTTGATGGACCTTCCTCAAGCAATGTAAAGGCTTGGAGTAGGGAGTTAGATTCATTTTTCAAGCTACATATTGTGGCTAAGGAGGAGGCTATTCAAATTGTATCACTTCATCTCTTAGATGAATCAGAATATTGGTGGTTTGGGGACCTAGAGCATGCAAAAGTGACCAAGTATTTAGATTTCTTTCACAAGTTGATCAAGAAATTTGATGTAGAGAAGAGAGAAGATGTCAATCTGGACAAGAGGTCACTACTTTCACCACCTACTGCAGAAGTACTTGTATCTAGAGAAGAGGCACTTGCATCTTTTCAAGATAGTCTTGATCTCTTGACATATGGAGCCTCATGCATAGATCAGGAGGTGCATGAGGAGGAGGAGGAAGATAACAGCGCTGGTACACTTGAAGAAAAGAGGCCATCACTCTTACCAGTAGTTGGAGACATTATTATTCTAATTGGAGGAAATCTTGTGTCCTGTCAAGAGGTTCCCACATATCAATTGATCCAAGGTATGCATAAAATTTCAGCACATATGGTTTCAAGATCAATGCATAACCAAGGGTTAGAAAAAAATGTTGATTTGAAGCAGAGACATTTCACAGTGCAGAGGACCCTTGATGTAATCAAGGAGGAGACTAAAAAATATCCCTGTTCATCATGGTTGAGCTACATTCAACCCTTGGAGTTGAGATGTAGAGTTTTAGAAAATGGGATTAGCGTTATCCTATGTAAAATGACTGATTGTGAAACCAGTGTTGTAACTTGCTTTGAGACAGTGCATGTATCACCTTGCAGACCTACAACGTTGTCACTTAATAGTTGTGACATAGAAAGGGCTTCATCATTCTTGGATAATTCTAGATGTAGCTTCACTCATGAAGCAATTGAAGCAAAGATGACTAATGGTAGACATCTTGAAATGAGAAATATTTTCTCCTTTCTAGATGACCCTTTCTCAATGAGCCTGTCACTGCTCAAAGAGAAACTTATACTTGTAGTAAATCCAAAACTTCTTTGGTTTTGGAGTGGCTTTGATGGAGAGAGAATCTCATTAAGAGATCTCATTAGAGATGCATTTCAACACTTCAGGAAATGAAAAGTTCTTCAAAAGTTTTGGAAGGATGGCATTCTACAAAGGGAGGATGCCATGATTATGCAGTATCTCATTCATCATCCACATGGGAGTGAATGGGTGAGGATGATAAGCAAGGGGTTGCAAAACCACTTGCATTTTTGTATGGGCCAGCATGCTTGGTTACGCTGGTTGCCACTGGGAGATTTCTATCACTCTCCAAAGGCACCTATTTTTCTGATCCATGCCTTGAAAAACACATATGAGATGAGGGAGGAGGCATGGCTGCACTGGCTTCTCTTGGGTGAGTATGGATACCACCCAATAGCTCCTGATTTTCTGATTCATGCCTTGTTTTTCAATGATAAATTGCAGCAAAGGAAGGCATGTTCATTTTGGTTCCACTTAATAGAGTTTTTCCACCACATTACATCTCCTATGTCCATGTGTTTTGTATTGTTTAAAATTTGGCATAATGATCTCATGATGTGCATTGATGATGTTTCTTTGTATGGGGATGATGTGACATCTCATATGTCCATTAGTATGCTTTTGCTTCATGATGCACATGAGGAGGAGAGAAGGCAACAAGATCTCTTGTTGCTTTGGTTGCTTATGGGGGAGTTTGGCTTGACCATCTTACATGGAGGAGATGAAGGATGTCAGCAAAGGGCCTTACTCCAGTGGTTATTGTTAGGCGAATATGGTTTGACATGTTTGTCTACCCATATTAATTCTTCCCTTCTTCTTTTGCATAACTTTTAAATGATGAATTTTGGATCCAACAAGGCTAAGTATGGGAGCATATCAATGCTCAATCTAGTTCATGAAACATGGGATGAAGGAATGTATTGTATGATGGAGCTTTTCCTTTGTGGAAAGAGCTACTTTATTTTATGTCTCTCATGTATTGTTGATGATGTTGGACATCATATGGTTGTCAATTGGTACTTCATGATGGGAGGAAGACATCTAACCAAACAGTTGGAGGTCATTCCTTATGTTTTTAAAATATAACTTTGGAACCAAACATACATAACCTATTGCAGCAAATGGAGGAAGCCTCCTTATGTGGATGCCATATGGAGGGGAATAGATGGCCTTGAATCTACTTTTGGAGTTGCTTTAGGACAAGCAACATTTTTCCAGGGGGGACTGTAATATTCCCAAATTTTCACATCATATTTGGAATATTAGAGTCCTTGATTTTCTTAATGAATTAAGTAAATAAAAGGGTGGAGGGACCCACAATCCTCAATAAGAATAAATATCCACTTTGTGTGTGTGAATGTGGATTAATTTAGACTAGATCTGCAAAAAGAGGTAGTTGAGCAACTACTAATGTGAATGAGATTGGAGATCATGTCTCATTTAATGAGAGAGATCATGGAGGGTTGATTCAGTCAACTAAGATCTTGAAGATGTCAAACAAAGGGTCATTGAGAATTAATGATCAAGTGTTGGAGGATCATGTGCAAATTAAGCACACATGATGGAGGAGGTGTACATTGCACCTAGACTGTTTGGTTGATTTGGTCAAACAACGCATTCCCACTTGGAGGATCTTGTCCACATGAGACTGTGTAGTTGAGATTAGGGCCAAAGCTTGGGATGGCTCAATCATTATAAAGGAGATGAAGGCTAAGGTGAAAGGCATCTTGGATTATTTGATGTATGACCTTTTAGATCTGGAATTGTCAAGTGACATTCCACTGCATACTTGGGCTGTTTAGCAGAGATTGCAGGTGTTGTTTAGCACAGGGTGTTCCCGGGCGGGAATTACCTCCTCTTTCTTTGAGTGATCTCTAAGGAAGAGTTGTTTACTTCATTATGCATCAGGCTTTAAGTGCCAATTCCTTTTTCTACTTTCTGCAGAACATTCATATTCAGAAAAAATGCATTTTTTTGAAGATCAGTTTGGAAGGTGGAAGTTGTCTTCAGTACTTCAGTTGGAGAACAAGGTGAGGGATTATTCCCATCACTTGGGCTTATATATTAGCACTCCCAGAGCCATATTTCAGATATGGCATCAGGCCAAAATTTATTGACCTCCTAGCAGCAGTATTCTCCACAGGAATAATGTTGTCCATACTGTAGATCTAAAAGGAGGAAGGAAGTTGCTAGTACTTCAGCTAGCAATCCAGTGAAGGATAATTCCTTCACATTTCCATCAGTCTTGCCATCAGCCTGGAGTTTATTGCAGCATATTTCAGCAGGTAGAGGGCCTCTCATTCCCTCACAGCGCATTTTTTGGAGGCAGTTGTGTTGCAGCAGCTGCAAACATCTTTTGGAGGATTGAGAAGCTAGATCTAGAGCTTCCAGCTCATAGATATGAGGAAGGGATCAACCCTTCAAGCATAGATCTGATTTGAGCACACATTTCAGCCATTTTTTCTTCATATCTAGCTTCAGATCTGTATTTCTCAGCGGATCAAGGGATCAGACCCCGGGGAGGTGATTTTCCCAAAGTTGCAGATCTGGAAAATCCTTTCTGGGTTATCTTGGGAATACATCACATTGCCAGATCTTGAATCTTGGCATCATCAGAGCTCCAGTTTTGAGTAGAATTGCATTTCTCTTATCAGCCTACAACTCCATGTTTATGTCCTGCTGAAGAGACAACGCAGTATTTGCTGCAGAGCCTCAATAGTGACGTTGTACCTGCTTGACACATGTTTTTAGGGTGATCCTAGCTCATCTTTTTGGCTAGATCTACCTATATCTTGTACTTGTGTAACTTATTCATCTCCAATATAATAAAATGGCTCAGCTCTTTCTGCATATTCTGATTTTTACTTATATTTATTGTTTATCTTGCTGTAAGTTCTTATATTGTGTGAAGTATTACTGCATTCTCCCTTTTGGGATATTACAATTTCATATTTAAGGTTTATTAAGTACTTAATTAATAATTTTAATGGATTTTATGCCTTTAATATTCTTGCAACCAATATTTCCATTCCTAGAGTATTTGATAGGAAAACATATTAAACGTTGTATCAGCATGGTCTAGTGCAGGCAGATTCCTACACCGTTGGCAGCCGACCGCTCCTAAAATTCTGTAACCGCTCATTACCTAACGCGGGCATCTCATTCCAACTCGTCCTATTTTGTTGCAATCATCTTGATTTTAATTCGAAGCTGAGGATATTCAGGGATATGATCGAAGATTAGGTCGTCGACCAACGATTAGATTAGCATTTTGTTATAGCTGCAGGCTTATTTTGTAATGCTAGTTGTTATTTTGTTTCAGCCAAAGGGATAGAATTTGAACGATTGTATGTAATTTCGTTATGGCCATAGGCCGAAAGGGTTGTATAAAATATATATTTTAGATAGGAATTAGGAGTGATAGCCATGCTACTATAACTCTGGAAAAATTGTAATTTTGTGTTGCCGCCCTCGTTCTGGGATGGATCCATACTTATGATGTCTTTTTGCTTATTTGGAATTAATACAAGGAGTTATGCCATGTTGTTTACATTTTGGGTTTTAATCTATTACTGATGCGTCATTGAGTGTTGAAGCTTCAAGTTTCCTAAAACGGGAAACAAGCTAGTTGGCTAGGGCCCAGCCAACCAACTCGTTCACCCTCTCGCTTTCTTTCAGTTAAAGGTATGTGTTGATTTTATTTGAATGCAAAGTGTGGATTGAGTTTATGATTTATTCTTTCATAAGAATTATGGTTTTACTTCATTGACATTCAATTGTGATGGATCCGTGGCGTGATCATTAATTAAGTCTGATTTATCTTCGGTCATTTAATTTTTACGAATCTTAGTTTTCTTTTGCCTGGGATCGTGCAAGCCTGTTATTCCTGCACTAATGCATTTATAATTCCTGAAACTTGGTTTCGTTGGTTCATTACAACAAAGTTGTTTCATTCCTTTCCTTCATAAGAATTCGATATATTTCTACAAGTGAATTTTCATTAGCAAATAGAAGTCTTTTTAATACCAAGTGTTAAAATCCTAGGAATTAAATATGCTTTGTTAACTGATGAACGAACGTCGTTACGACACATCGATCTATGCCTGCACTTTATATTTTTAAAAGGAAATAATTAAAACTTAAATCTGAAGAGTTAAAGTGAACCTTTTTGAGTTAACAAAGATTAAGGGCAGTTCTGGTCATGTGAGTAACTATTACAGGGATAAAGCCTGTTGTCATACTTAAGTAATTTCTTTCACTGCATTGAAGAAAGTGTTCTTTGACTTTTGAAGTTTGTTTTATTTTAAAGCCTACTTCCATTGTGAGATTCAGTTTGGTTGAAGCATTCTTTTGCGTGTGAAATTTATTTCAGAATTTTGATTCGCCTTTGCAGATTATTTTCATAGATTAGCGCACGTTTCATTTTTCCCGAAAGTAATTGGAAAACTTGGTGTAGAAATCTTTGTTCCAGTACAGGAACCAATATCCTATTACAGGAACATAGTGCTCAAAGCCTGAAGCTTATATCCCCTACACAAAGACATAAATCTCTAGTATAAGTGTAAAAGATACTTCCCACACATAAGCTCTGTACTTGTACTAGTGCAAACATACTACAGGAGTACAAGAATAACAACTTAGTGCAGGAAGGAAAACCCTTAAGAAGGCAGATCTTTCCAAGGGCCCGCTTGTGAACCTAGCAACACCCATACTAGAGATAAACATAGAATTTATTTCAGCAACCAAGATTGTTAACAGCAATGTGGAAGTTCCTTTATTTAGTTTCTTTGAAAATTACTTTCTTTCGCATTCTAGCACTAGAATTTTTTTGGTGTAAATTGTTGTGTGATCTTTCATTTCAATTCTGCAAGATCTTGATTAAAGAGGTAGGAATAGAGATAGGAAAATTTCATACCACTTCTGGAATTTCCTGTGCTTCATCTCTAAGTTTACGAAACCCCCAGGTTGACAATTAAGTGTTGAAAGGAGTTTGATTAACTGTAATTCCTGCACCCAATAATGGGATTTTGGAGAAATACAAGGCTAGATTTGTGGCCCGAGGATTCTCACAGGTAGAGGGGATTGTTGTAATATTCCAAATCTGGAACAGCACAAAAAGCTTGCTGAAATAATGCACTCCTGAGCAATATATGCACATAAATGAGTTTGCAGCTCCTATATCCCTTAGATAATCTCATCTAAGATCTAAATCCAAAAGGAGAGAAAAAACAAATCAAAATAAGTGGGTTAAATAGATCTCCCACGAACTAGTCTAGCTGAAAATCACCCAAAAAGAGGGGCTACAACTATATGCAAAAGAATGCTTCAGAAATAACACAATTTATCAATTTACAAGAATGAGACCAACATGGAGGTTCATCTTTCAGCTATACATCAGAAAAATGGATTTACAATGCAGCTTATACAGTGTATAACAGAAATAGAATGAATATACAAGACAAAAGCCTCAAAATGAGCTGCTACAACAACAAGAAATGGCAGAATAATCTTAACAGCGTTATTTTCATTGTTGAAGCATGCAGTAGATTACAACTCAAATCTACAGCAGATCTGTACATAGAATGATAGATCTATTTCAGATCTGTGTACAAGATAGGCTCCTCTATACATTCCCTTTTGGGATCTCAGCAAATCATGAACAATGGTGAGTAGATCTAAGTCACAGATCTGCAGAAGTATTCAGAAAATTCTGAATCATAACATATACAGCAGATCAGATCTGAACTAACATGGATTGGTTGGCCAATCCACGGATCACCGTAGTGAAAGGAAGGATCCAATCACTAGAGATCTTCCTCCTCTAAAATGATCTCAAGTACCCCTGCAACTCTGCTCTTGCAAATAACGTAGTCATGGAAGAGGTACTACACTGTAGGCCCTGAGAATTATTTGGCCTACTGCCAATATGTGGATCTGAAGCTCAAACTGTGGATGCACTCTTCCAGGAGGTTAAAAGACATAGTCAATGAGAAGAGGCTCCAATACAAGCTAGATCTGAACAGATCTAGAGTTCCACTTGATGCAGCTCACATGGACAACCCAATCCTAAACAGGAATGTGTTGTAGATGCAAGATGTGGCTTGGCCAAATGCCAGATAGTGGATTAGGCAAACAAGACTTCTCCAAGAGCTGCTCAAGGAAGGAGGTGGGATTCCTAAACAGGAAAGCCCAACAAGGAATGTCTAAGCAGAAAATACCTTCAGAAAATAATAACATCGACAACCTCTTCATGTTGTCCTCTTCCTTATTTTATAAGATGAAAGCCTTTCCAAACCCTAAACCACCTCAATGAGTTAGCTCCTTTCACATGTGAAGCCTCCATCTAAAACTGTGTTGTCTATCCATGAGGTTCATTTCATCTAGACTGCATTGTTGACTTGGTCAAAGTTGACCCAATCTCATGGTTCAAACCCATTCACTCTTGCAAGAGTTTATTTACATGGCCCAGATATGTCTCTGTTTACATAGGCATTGATTTATTTTGATTATTTTAGGAATTTTACATGTCCTCCTTCACATTTTATTCATCAATATGAAAATCAAAGTAAGATAAAGCAAAATTGAATATTCCCATTAGCTTGGGCTAATTGGGAATATTACAGCCCCCCCTCAAAAAATTTTCTTGTCCTCAAGCAACTAATAGGGTGAGTGCTGCAACACTTCTCCTTTCCCATTGATGACACCATCAAGGATCTAGCTTTCTGCATAAGATGAGTGTTCACCAATCCATCCTCCCATGAGTTGTCTCTCCCAGATCATTATGAGATGTTCATAACCCATCCCACAAAGTGTCAAGAATGCCACTGAAAAAAACATGGCTGAACCCCTACTCTCTTTGAAATATGTAGCAAAGCATAAAAAGAGAGTCTCCATCCAATGTGGTACCCACATGTCTCCTATCCTCCTTCCATACAATTCCAAAAATAGGACAATAACATCATCCATGTATGGAAGCAAAACTACAAATACATAAACAAAATTTGGAGCATGAGGAGGTGGGTCATAATCCCACATATGGTACCAGTGCAAGGCATCTCCTGCCACATCAGATCAAGATGTGGTAAGTGGTTTTCCCACCTCTTACTTGCAGCCCATGCCATCTCACTGTAGCTGAATGTGTGAGATATGTTTGGTGCTTTAGGAAAGCACCCATCATGGAACAAGATCTCCCTTTGTTCACCAAGGGAGTGGCCAAGTACAACAATTGTTGTGGCCCCATATTTTCCATGAGATTGACAAGATATAACACTCCTTCTTGGATTCATGGCCTGTAAAAACATGGTGTAATAATGCATGAAGTCAAAAGATAAAATACATGTATTAAGAGCATGCTCTCCACCAACAATTCTCCTCCTATCAATGGAGTGGTGCATAGATCTACTTTCTCCCTCAAGGGAAGGAAGAGAGGGCTGATTTAATTCTCCCTTAGAGCCATATTGTTGCTCCAACTCCATAGAATCCATGCATCTCTGATAATGCTGATATAGTTCCCTTTCAAAGCCCTCCCAGTAATAGCTCCTCAATTTGATATTGTTGAGCTTCATAGAATAAGTGTGGCTAAGATGGAACTCTTCATAAGCCCTCTGTAGAAGCTTCCCCTTGAGCTTGGAGGCTCTAGAAAAGAAAATTATACCATGATCATAGATGACTCCATAAAGGATTGAATAGCTCCCTTCATGCAACCATTCATCCAAAATCATGCAAGTATGAAGATCCTTGGAATATTCCACCAGCAGTTGGGATTTCCAACAATGCCAGCGCTGATAATGTGCCAACTAAAGTGGCTGCCATGTTGTTTCTATTATCCTTGACATCCTCCATGTCCAAGGTGTATGTTGGAAGGCCATGCCTCCCCTTCTTCTCCTCTTTGACATCTCCCATGCCAAAGGTATGAGATGGAAGGTTGCTATTCCTTCCTTGCTCATGCACATGCTTCCGAGAAGAAGGAAACTCTTGGGAGTTAGTCTCCCATGGAAGGCTATCATCTGTCCAAGGCCTCTTTGTTTTGGCTAAAGCATGCATGTGAGACCACCATCTCTCTTCCAGCAGGGAAGAGTGTTCTTCAAACAAGTTTTTCTTATGATTCAATTCTTGCCTCCCATGCTTCATGATGGTGTCATTTTCTCTCCTTGCAGCATATCTTCTCAATGAAATTTGAGAGGTGACGATAGATAGTGAAGTCAAAGGAAAAATTCTCTCCCTTCCTTTGTACCTTCCCCATATTCTGAGCACTGTAGCATGGTCTCCTAGTGCTCCCTCCTCCCTTGGATCTATGAAAGGAGAATCAATGTATGAAACATATTCCTTCAAATATGATTCAGGTGGTATCCCAGATGGTACGCCATAGGATAATGATGTCTCATGGCTCATCCCCATGTAAACAACATATGGGAACATATCATGACTGCTCCCACTGTGCAAACCAATCTCTGACTGTTGTGTGGAAGTACCATGAAATTTGGAGACCCCTCTTAATGGTGCAAGAGTGCCTCTGACTGGAGCCCTTGCCCCATTTTGACCCCTCCTTTGTTCTGTCTCATTGTCTTTTAGAAAAGTCACACACTTCTCATGTCCTCCATATTGAAGAATCTCTAGAATTCCTTGCAAAGGTGCAAGAATCCTTCTAAAGAAAGTCATTTCTTCATCTTCATCTCCAAATGAAAACATATCTCCTCTCGCTTGCACAGCGCTGAAGGATATTCTTTTCTCTCTCTCTCCCTTCTCCCTATTAGTGGAGAATGCTTCATTAGCAAGAGATCCTTTGCCTTGATCTCTTAGTGAGGAAAGAATCCTCAAGTCTTCTCTTTGGGAAAAGAGATCTTGTTGGATTGGGGCCTTTGCCTCTGATACAAAGTGTGGCAAATCTTCAACCCTGTTAGAGTCATCCTTTGCAGCTTTCCTTCAGTGATCAAACATGCTCTTACAAAGTTATTTTAAGGTGTCAAGGTCAAATTTTGTCATTTCAATGAGTCTTCAAGCAAAATTTGGTCACTAGGCATTAGGTCTAGGGGTTGCTTTTACTCCTGTCAAAGTTGTCCAAATGTCGGTCCATGTCATCATTCAGCTAAGTGTACCATCATTCAGAGGGTTTTCATCATCATTTCAGGTTCCATTAGGTCATTTTACATCTTTTTCATGCTTCAGTTGTGCCTTGGTAAGGTCCATTTCCCTCACCTAGGGTTTTGGAGGTAATTTCTCTTGGAGGGTAAAATAATTAGAAAAACTTGTATCCTGATGTTCATACACCTTCCCCTATAATTAATGTACCTTATTAAACAATTCCCATCACTGAGATTCCCCAAATTCCTCATTTTTGCACAAACCCTAGTTTCTTGCCACAACTTGGCAATTTTCTAGGCTAGGCCTGTGTTTTTCCCTTTTGGACCCCCTCCCCTCACTAAATCTCTGAGATTCCACTTTCCCCTACTTCCTAACATCCCTCCCTACTTCCAAAAATTTCCCCAAGAATTTATAAGCCCCCTATCCCCTTCATTTCGCTTCATTTCGACAACATCCTTTGTTTCACACATCGGGATAAGTTTCCCTCAAAATATTTTTCAGAGCCATCAAAGATGAATTTTTGAAAAATGAGAGAGGTTTTTGTCCAAAACATGCCAAGGAAGAAAAACCTCTTTCAATTTTTACACAGGTATCATGGTTTTAGAGAAATGTCAACAATACCGTTGCCTCAGGAGAATTGAATGCACCTCTGAAGTGACCTTGGGAAAATCAAGATTTTTCCTAGAATGGTTGGCCAAATGACTTGAATGATGAGTCAAATGATAACTAGACAAAAATATATTTCCAATGAGCTATCATGAGCTCAATTTTGAGTTGAGGAAGACCTTCAAAAGTTGACTGCAACAGCGCTCTGCCTTGAGGCAGCCTCATTCTGCTCATTTTGACAAGTGTTGGGAGATTTGATTTTTGACAGGGTAAATAAAATCAAAATTGAAAAATTCCACTTGTGTTGAAAATTATACTCCAAGAGATTTCCAACGAGCTATCATGAGCTCAATTTGGATGTCGGGAAGTGCCTCAAAATCAGGTTGAAAGGCGCGCTACCCACTTAATTCAGGGGCGCTACCCACTTAAATTTTTGGCTGAATTTTCAACTTCCAACTCAGAATTTCGGCCAGTTGGGACCAGTTTTGCTTGTGGATGAAATTTTTGGGTTTTCATGATGTAAATTGATGGTTGACATGTAAATTTGGCTTATTTTTACCTATTCTAGAAGATTCACTCTCAAAAAAGTGAAAATCATGTAAATGAATCAGTTTCCACTCTTTTAGAAGCAAGTTGTTAGCTGCCTAGATTTTAGCTCCTTGATTAGAATTTGTTGGAACTGCTCCTAGAAGGAGGATTTCGACCCCTAGAGGTGTGGGAAGGGATAGAGTGATCTATATATTGTAATTTCTGAGACATTCTACAGGTTGCACTCTTGGGAGACTTTTGGCACCATTGTACATATTTTTTCATATTTTGGCTAAGGAAAGATCAGAGGTTTTGCGGCACCTGTTGGGATTCTTGTGGTGTTCTGTTCTTGATGGTGTTTCTTCTCTGTTTATTGTAAGTTATTCATGTTTAATGTATGCCATTCCTTTCATATGCTTCTGAAACTAAAATGAATAAGTAGACGAGGTTGAATCCATTGTTTACAGTGCTCTGCCTTTGAATTCATTTAGTTTTACATGTTTTCAACTGTTTGGAGAGGATCCAAGTTCTTCTTTGCCCTCTTTAGCTCCTTGTCAGTCTAATCTGTCCATATATCCAATCTAAAGCATCAAGACATTCACCTACCTCGCCCCAACTCGAAATCTGCAAAGGTCTGACCTTATCCCCGGACCCAAAATTTGTTTTTCCCATTTCTCCAACGAAAATCCAAAAATCAAAAATCAAACTTACTTATCTCTTTACTAGCCTAAAATCAGTTCCTATCGTAAGTCATCTCGCACCCTATTGCTCATTTTATCGAGATTGACGGAGAGAGCCCTCTCCTTCCCTCGTAGGGCTAGCTACGAGGCTGAGCGTGGTTTGATGTAGCCTTGAGTTTTATCTCATTTCAGCCTGAGGTAGATTTGAGCGCTAACATAGTGGCGACCATACTGGGGATGAAATTGGTTTGTTGGTTAGTGTTGATTGATTTATAGCTACAGACGGAGTCTGAAGTCAGGCCAGGTAGCCTTCGAACTGCTCTTGCTCTGCGAGTGCATAGTAGATAAACGCTGCTTCATTCGATCTCCGGTCTAGCTTGTAATCATAACACTTAACTTGTAAATTGCCCCAGTACATGTATCGAGTTCAGATCTGATGGTTGATGGTGGACAACGATCAGACATAAGAAGGCTGAAATCATTCACCTGGTGACTCCAATTCGAAGTCTGGAGGACTGACTCTTTCTCTGAGAAAATGGAAGGATCTTACACAAAGTTCAGGTATCTGAAGTGGAATGGTATTCAGGATCTAATCTGCTTTCTTGTAAATTACTTCTTTGCTAGTCTTGAAGCTGTCCTGAAGGTTTTTCAGAATTTGTTGTATGAGAAAGGTGATCAAAATCTTCACTCGACCCATTCAAAAAGTGTAAATGTTGAGTTTCCCTTTGATCCTGGTCTCCTTACTTTTCCCACATATTATGATGACTTTCTTCAGAGTGATGAGCCAGAAAACAAAACTAATCCCACAGCTCTTGTACATGCCCCTACACCTTGTAAAATTCCATATCGGTACAAACCTCTTGTTTTACCTTCTTTTCTTCATGCTTTTCCTGCAAATTATGACCTATATCTACCAATATTTGATGGTGAATGTAACAATGTCAACGCTGAGCAACATGTGCAGAATGTTGAGACTTTTCTAGATCTTTTTGAAGTTGATGATGAAGATGTTAGTATTAGGCTTTTTGCTCTTTCTTTGCAAGGCCAAGTGAAGAGTTGGTTCAAAGCCCTGCCTGATGTGAGCATCACAGATTTCCAGCAGTTTGTCAAAGTTTTCCTTGATAGGTGGATGATCGGACAGAACTTTTTGTTGATTATAGAGGAGTATAATCAGCTGAAAAGACCGCCAAGGGAGACAGTACAACAGTTTTCTGCCAGATTTAACCAAGTTTATTATTCGATGCCAGTTGATATAAGACCTTCTCCTAGATCTGCTCTCTTGCACTACCCAGGTGCCTTTGATCCGGAAATGGAGTTTCAGCTGAGAGAAAAGAATATTGCAACACTTCACGAGATGCAGAACAAGGCAGTGAATGTAGAGGCTCATTTGTTGATCTTGAGGGCAAGGTTGAAGGAAGAAGAAAAGAAGAATGTTTCAGAGCAGCTGACACCTTCAGAGGAAAAGTTTGATCTTTTCGTAAATGCAGTAGAAGAGATGGTGCGGAAAATGACTAAAAAAAATGAAAATGACATTCAAGAACAAGTTGCTGATCCAAAACATTTTGTTTCTGATCCCAGTAGTCATAGTGATTGTTTTATAGATCATTGTGAAGAAGAGAGAGCTGTTGATATGATGTGTATGTTTGATGATGAATTGCCTCAGTTTGATCAGTATGATGATGATTATGTTTTCCAAAAAGAATTTGATCTTGCAGACAAATCAGTAGCTAGTTTGTGTGAGGAGGAAGTTCACTTTCAGCAGCTCGAGTACAGTGATTAACCGATGCATATCAGCTATGGCAATGATGAGGAAAGTGCAGAAAATTTTGATGTAAGTGAAGGATCTTTGCCTTTTTGTTTTGATTCGTTTCAGTTCATTAGAGATAACTTCCATGCAATCAGAAATCAAACATCAACAAGTCTTGATCTGGATCGTCTTAAGGGCAATGAAAGCCTTGTTCAAAACTTTTCATATTCAGATTTTCAGCCCCCGAAATCCATTGATTGTCAAGCTGCAGATGAAGCCATGGAAGCTGGCACATTTGATCAAATGATACAAGGTGAATCTGTACCATTCTGTTTTGAATCATTTCAGTTTTTGAGAGAAAAATTGCATAGTAAATCTTCAGATGAACAGCTTGTAGCATCAAATTTGCAGCCACCAAATGAAATTGAAGGTCAGATTACATATGAAGGTGTGGAAGATGAAATACATGATTTGATGATGCAGGAAGATTCTATACCCTTTTGTTTCGAAGCATTTCAGTTTATAAGGCAGAATCTTCGTAATATATCTCAAGGAAAAGATGAACAGCTAGTAGGAGGTCATATAGTTTCAAGGGATATAGTGCAGCAGTCTTCTCAAGTTTTTGATGATCCTATTGCTCGTGTGTTGGATGATGTTTGCTATAAAAATTTTGCTCCATTAGCTAACCATGTGCCCGAAAAGAATGTTGATAATAATCTTGTTCAAAAGTCAATTTCATTGTGTTGTTCAACAGATTTTTCATATGAGGAGATTGATAAAGGAGACTTTTGCTCTGTCTGGAATCAGCAACGGAGTTTGGTATTTCATGAATTTCAAGATCCTTTTGACAGCTTGCTGCAATCACCAAAGAAAAGCACCGCAGATGTGAGGAAAAGTTTAAGATCAAGGTATGGAGATTATCTGGACTAGAGCTATGTTTATGAAGATCCATTCGCAGTATTCTTGCAGTCATCCAGTCAATTTATGCTTTGCAAGTTTATCAGCAGTCCACTTGGTTCAAAGTTTCCATGGGAGTTGCCTTTCAGTAGTTATTTCTCGTTGTTCATAAGCAAGCATTTGGGAATAAATCAAACAGCAGCCAGCATGCTTACATGGTTGCATTGGTTGTTCCATTTCACTTGATCGAGTGGTGAAAAGTACAATTAGAGTAGGTTTGATGAATAAGCTCTACTTTGAGCATATTTCCAGTTTTTCGGTTGTCTTTAAGTATCGATTTAGTTTTTAGTTGAGTGAGATTCAATTTGTGTCGTCAAGTCATCAGTTTTCAGTCATGCATTTCAGTTTGAGTTTTTTATTCCATTGCCCAATGGATAAGGCACTGGTCTGCTCTCCCAAAGATCTGTCGTTCTTGGCACCTCCAAGGAGCTACCATCCCCATTGGAGCCAATGTTAGATTCAGCCTTTGCAGCTTTCCTTCAGTGATCAAACATGCTCTTACAAAGTGATTTTAAGGTGTCAAGGTCAAATTTTGTCATTTCAATGAGTCTTCAAGCAAAATTTGGTCACTAGGCATTAGGTCTAGGGGTTGCTTTTACTCCTGTCAAAGTTGTCCAAATTTCGGTCCATGTCATCATTCAGCTAAGTGTACCATCATTCAGAGGGTTTTCATCATCATGTCAGGTTCCATTAGGTCATTTTACATCTTTTTCATGCTTCAGTTGTGCCTTGGTAAGGTCCATTTCCCTCACCTAGGGTTTTGGAGGTAATTTCTCTTGGAGGGTAAAATCATTAGAAAAACTTGTATCCTGATGTTCATACACCTTCCCCTATCATTAATGTACCTTATTAAACAATTCCCATCACTGAGATTCCCCAAATTCCTCATTTTTGCACAAACCCTAGTTTCTTGCCACAACTTGGCAATTTTCTAGGCTAGGCCTGTGTTTTGCCCTTTTGGACCCCTTCCCCTCACTCAATCTCTAAGATTCCACTTTCCCCTGCTTCCTAACATCCCTCCCTACTTTCAAAAATTTCCCCAATAATTTAGAAGCCCCCTATCCCCTTCATTTCGCTTCATTTCGACAAAATCCCTTGTTTCACACATCGGGATAAGTTTCACTCAAAAGATGTTTCAGAGCCATCAAAGATGAATTTTTGAAAACTGAGAGATTTTTTGTCCAAAACATGCCAAGGAAGAAAAACCTCTTTCACTTTTTACACAGGTATCATGGTTTTAGAGAAATGTCAAAAATACCGTTGCCTCAGGAGAATTGAATGCACCTCTGCAGTGACCTTGGGGAAATCAAGATTTCTCCTAGCATGGTTGGCCAAATGACTTGAATGATGAGTGAAATGATAACTAGACAAAAATATCTTTCCAATGAGCTATCATGAGCTCAATTTTGAGTTGCGGAAGACCTTCAAACGTTGACTGCAACAGCGCTCTGCCTTGAGGCAGCCTCATTCTGCTCATTTTGACAAGTGTTGGGAGATTTGATTTTTGACAGGGTAAATGAAATCCAAATTGCAAAATTCCACTTTTGTTGGAAATTATACTCCAATATCTTTCCAACGAGCTATCATGAGCTCAATTTGGATGCCGGAAAGTGCCTCAAAATCAGGTTGAAAGGCGCGCTACCCACTTAATTCAGGGGCGCTACCCACTTAAATTTTTGGCTGAATTTTCAACTTCCAGCTCAGAATTTCGGCCAGTTGGGACCAGTTTTGCTTGTGGATGAAATTTTTGGGTTTTTATGATGTAAATTGATGTTTGACATGTAACTTTGGCTTATTTTTACCTATTCTAGAAGATTCACTCTCAAAAAAGTGAAAATCATGTAAATGAATCAGTTTCCACTCTTTTAGAGGCAAGTTGTTAGCTGCCTAGATTTTAGCTCCTTGATTAAAATTTGTTGGAACTGCTCCTAGAAGGAGGATTTCGACCCCTAGAGGTGTGGGAAGGGGTTAGGATGATCTATATGATGTAATTTCTCAATCATTTTCAGAGGTTGGAGAGGTTGGACTCTTGGGAGACTTTTGGCACCATTGTACATATTTTTTCATATTTTGGCTAAGGAAAGATCAGAGGTTTTGCGGCACCTGTTGGGATTCTTGTGGTGTTCTGTTCTTGATGGTGTTTCTTCTCTGTTTATTGTAAGTTATTCATGTTTAATGTATGCCATTCCTTTCATATGCTTCTGAAACTAAAATGAATAAGTAGACGAGGTTGAATCCATTGTTTACAGTGCTCTGCCTTTGAATTCATTTAGTTTTACATGTTTTCAACTGTTTGGAGAGGATCCAAGTTCTTCTTTTCCCTCTTCAGCTCCTTGTCGGTCTAATCTGTCCATATATCCAATCTAAAGCATCAATACATTCACCTACCTCGCCCCAACTCGAAATCTGCAAAGGTCTGACCTTATCCCCGGACCCAAAATTTGTTTTTCCCATTTCTCCAACGAAAATCCAAAAATCAAAAATCAAACTTACCTATCTCTTTACTAGCCTAAAATCAGTTCCTATCGTAAGTCATCTCGCACCCTATTGCTCATTTTATCGAGATTGACGGAGAGAGCCCTCTCCTGCCCTCGTAGGGCTAGCTACGAGGCTGAGCGTGGTTTGATGTAGCCTTGAGTTTTATCTCATTTCAGCCTGAGGTAGATTTGAGCGCTAACAAACCCCTCCAACAATGTTTAGAAATAGAGTTGGCTCCATGGAATATTCCGACTCATACAAGGATTCATATTTCTTAGGCTTGATCTACTCCCCCCAATAAGTCTCAAAGTTTCTCTCATCAAATCTTTCCACTAGTCTCCTAGTGAATCTTTCATAAGAGGAGATGTTCCTCCCTTTCAAGGAAGAAGACTCAAACAACCACCAAGCGTAAGCCTTCCATTGAAGATGCAGCACTGCCACTCTCAAGGCTTCTTCTTCTGATACTTGATGCAGCTGAAAGTATGTGTCAAGCTTCTTTACCCAAGAGCTAGCTGAGTCTTTAGGTGATCCATCAAATGTAGGTAGAGAGAATCTACCCAAAGTGTGTTGCATGCACCCTTTCCTCCTACTGTAGCTGCAGGATATTTCTTCTTTGAGTTGACAGAACTCTGGGAAACTGATAAGCTCTTTGAATCTCTCTGATTGAGATTCATATTCTTGGAGATATTCACCAAGAGATACCTCCTTTTGTGTTTCTCCTCTTCCTCCTTCCTTTGACAATAAAGTAGGCATGCTACCATGTTGTGGAACAAATTGTGTAGCTGGATGCTCACACACATCATATGAAGTAGCAGGGATTTATTCATGTGAAAACCCTTTTAGGAGATCTGCTTGTCTTTCATCCCTCACTCCCCTAATTCCTCCTTTCAGCTCATGCAAAGCTTGAGAAAGAATGCTAGAGAACTCTACTCCTCTTATTCTTCCATACAAAGGGGTTTCATCATTGCTTGCTTTGTCTTTGGTGTAATAATTTTTCTTCTATATTCTCCTATGATACCTTTGCTTTCTTTCAGAGAGAGGCTCTCCTCCTTCTGAAGACATATTGGCTCCGAGGATGCATAGCCTGTGCCAAGAAAGAGACTCCAATACCACTGTAATATTTCAAATCTGGAACAGCACAGCAAGCCTGTTGAAATAACGCACTCCTGAGAAATCTATGCACATAAATGATTTTTCAGCTCTTGGATCCGTTATATCAGCTCATCTAATATCTAAATCCAAAAGGAGAAAAAAAAAAATCAAACTAGGTGGGTTAAACAGATCTCCCACAAACTAGTCTAGTTGAAAATCACCCAAAGAGAGGGGTTGCAGCTATATGCAAAAGACTGCTTCAGAAATAACACAGTTTATCAATTTACAAGAGTGAGACCAACATGGAGGTTCATCTTTCAGCTATACATCAGAAAAATGTATTTACAATGAAACTTATACAGTGTATAACAGAAATAGAATGAATATACAAGACAAAAGCCTCAAAATGAAATGCTACAACAACAAGAAATGGAAAAATAAGCTTAATAGCATTATTTTCATTGCTGAGGCATGCAGTAGATTACAACTCATATCTAGAGCAGATCTGTACATAAAATGATAGATCTATTTCATATATGTGTACAAGATAGGCTCCTCTATACATTCCCCTTTGGGATCTCAGCAAATCATGAACAACGGTGAGTAGATCTGAGATCTAAGTCATAGATCTGCAGAAGTATTAAGAAAATTCTGAATCATAACATATACAGTAGATCAGATCTGAACTAAAATGGATTGGTTGGCCAATCCATGGATCACCACAGTGAAAGGAAGGATCCAATCACCAGAGATCTTCCTCCTCTAAAATGATGCCAAGTACCCCTGCAACTCTGCTCTTGCAAATAATGCAGTCATGGAAGAGGGACTGCGCTATAGGCTCTGAGAATGCTTTGGACTGCTGCCAATATGTGGATCTGAAGCTCAAGCTATGGATGAACTCTTCCAGGAGGTTAAAAGGCACACTCAATGAGAAGAGTCTCCAATACAAGCTAGATCTAAATAGATCTAGAGTTCCACTTGCTGCAGCTCACATGGAAAACTCAATCCTATACAGCACTTCATTGTAGATGCAAGATGTGGCTTGGCCAAATTCCAGATAGTGGACTAGGAAAACAAGACTCCTCCAAGAGTTGATCAAGGAAGGAGGTGGGATTCCTAAACAGGAAATCCCAACAAGGAATGTCTAAGCAGACAATACCTTCAGAAAATAATAACATCAACAACCTCTTCCTGTTTTCCTCCTCCTTATTTTATAAGATGAAAGCCTTTCCAAACCCTAAACCACCTCAATGAGTTAGCTCCTTTCACATGTGTAGCCTCCATCTAAAACTGTGTTGTCTATCCATGAGGTTCATTGCATCTAGACTATGTTGTTGACTTGGTCAAAGTTGACCCAATCACATGGTTCAAACCCATTCACTCCTGCAAGAGTTTATTTACATGGCCCAGATATGTCTCTGTTTACATAGGCATTGATTTATTTTGATGATTTTAGGATTTTTACATGTCCTCCTTCACATTTTATTCATCAATATGAAAATCAAAGTAAGATAAAGAAAATTTGAATATTCCCATTAGCTTGGGCTAATTGGGAATATTACAGTCGTCCCCTCCAAAATGTTGCTTGTCCTCAAGCAACTGATAGGATGAGTGCTGCAACACTTCTCCTTCCCCATTGATGACACCATCAAGGATCCAGCTTTCTGCATAAGCTGAGTGTTCACCAATCCATCCTCCCCTGATTTGTCTCTCCCAGATCATTATGACATGTTCATAACCCATTCCACAAAGTGTCAATAATGCCACTGAAACAAACATGGTTGAACCCCTACTCTCTTTGAAATATGTAGCAAAGAATACAAAGAGAGTCTCCATCCCATGTGGTACCCACATGTATCATATCCTCCTTCCATACAATTCTAAAATTAGGACAAGCACATCATCCATGTATGGAAGCAAAACTACAAATACATAAACAAAATTTGGAGCATGAGGAGGTGGGTCATAATCCCACATATGGTACCAGCGCAGGGCATCTCCTTCCTACATCATATCAAGATGTGGTAAGTGGTTTTCCCACCACTTACTTGCAGCCCATGCCATCTCACTATAGCTGAATGTATGAGATATGTTTGGTGCCTTAGGAGAGCACCCATCATGGAACAAGATCTCCCTTTGTTCACCAAGGGAGTGGCCAAGTACAGCAATTGTTATGGCCCCATATTTTCCATGAAATTGACAAGATTTAACACTCCTTATTGGAGTCATGGCCTATAAAAACATGGTGTAAGAATGCATGAAGTCAGAAGATAAAATACATGTATTAAGAGCATGCTCTCCACCAACAATTCTCCTCCTATCAATGGAGTGGTGCATAGATCTACTTTCTCCCTCAAGGGAAGGAAGAGAGGGCTGATTTAATTCTCCCTTAGAGCCATATTTCTGCTCCAAATCCACAGAATCCATGCATCTCTGTTAATGTTGATATAGTTCCCTTTCAAATCCCTCCCAGTAATAGCTCCTCAATATGATATTGCTGAGCTTCATAGAATAAGTGTGGCTAATATGGAACTCTTCATAAGCTCTCTGTAGAAGCTTCCCCTTGAGCTTGGAGGCTTTAGACAAGAATATTCTACCATGATCATAGATGACTCCATCAAGGATTGAATAGCTCCCTTCATGCAACCAGTTATCCAAAATATGCAAGTATGAAGATCCTTGGAATATTCCACCAGCAGTTGGGATTTCCAACAATGCCAACACTGATAATGTGCCATCTGAAGTGGCTATCATGTTGCTGCCCTTCTCCTTGACATCCTCCATGTCCAAGGTGTATTTTGGAAGGCCATGTCTCCCCTTCTTCTCCTCTTTGACATCTCCCATGCCAAAGGTATGAGATGGAAGGTTGTTCTTCCTTCCTTGCTCATGCACATGCTTCCGAGAAGAAGGAAGCTCTTGGGAGTTAGTATTCCATGGAAGGCATCATCTGTCCAAGGCCTCTCTGTTTTGGCTAAAGCATGCATGTGAGACCACCATCTCTCTTCTAGCAGGGAAGAGTGTTCTTCAAACAATTTTATCTTCTGATTCAAGTCTTGCCTCCCATGCTTCATGATGGTGTCATTTTCTCTCCTTGCAGCATATCTTCTCAATGCAATTTGAGAGGTGAGGATAGATAGTGAAGCCAAAGGAAAAATTCTCTCCCTTCCTTTGTACCTTCCCCATATTCTCAGCGCTGTAGCATGGTCTCGTAGTGCTCCCTCCTTCGTTGGATCTATGAAATGAGCATCGATGTATGAAACATCTTCCTTCAAATATGATTCAGGTGGTCTTCCAGATGGTACACCACAAGATAATTATGTCTCATGGCTCATCCCCATGTGAACAACAGATGGGAACATATCATGACTGCTCCCACTGCCAAAATCAATCTCTGACTGTTGTGTGGAAGTACCATGAAATTTGGAGACCCCTCTTAATGGTGAAAGAGTGCCTCTGACTGGAGTCCTTGCCCCATTTTCAGATAGTGGATCAGCTATGTGACCCCTCCTTTGTTCTGTCTCATTGTCTTTTAGCAAAGATACATGCTGCTCATGTCCTCCATATGGAAGAATCTCTGGAATTCCTTTCAAAGGTGCAAGAATCCTTCTAAAGGAAGCCATTGCTTCATCTTCATCTCCAAATGAAAACAGATCTCCTCCTACTTGCACAGCGCTGAAGGATCTTCTTTTCTCTCTCTCTCCCTTCTCCCTATTAGTGGAGAATGCTTCATCAGCAAGAAATCCTTTGTCCCTATCTCTTAGTGAGGAAAGAATCCTCAAGTCTTCTCTTTGGGAAAAGAGATCTTGCTGGTTTGGAGCCTTTGCCTCTGATACAAAGTGTGGAAAATATTCAACCCCTCCAACAATGTTTAGGATTGGATTTGGATCCATGGAATCTTCTGACTCATGCAAGGATTCAAATTTCTTGGGCTTGATCTGCTCCCCCCAATAAGTCTCAAAGTGTCTCTCATCAAATCTTTCCACTAGTCTCCTAGATTTCTTCTGATACTTGATGCAGCTGAAAGTATCTGTCAAGCTTCTTTAACCAAGACTTAGCTAATTCTTTAGGTGATCCATCAAATGTAGGTAGAGAGAATCTACCCAAAGTGTGTTGCATGCACCCTTTCCTCCTACTACAGCTGCAGGATATTTCTTCTTTGAGTTGACATAAATTTGGGAAACTGATAAGCTCTTTGAATCTCTCTGATTGAGATTCATATTCTTGGAGATATTCACCAAGAGATCCCTCCTTTGGTGTTTCTCCTCTTCCTCCTTCCTTTGAAAAGAAAGTAGGCATGCTACCATGTTGTGGAACAGTTTGTGTAGCTGGATTCTCACACACATCATATGAAGCAGTGGGGCTTTCTTCATGTGCACACCCTTTCAGGAGGTATTCTTGTCTTTCATCCCTCACTCCCCTGATTACTCCTTTCATCTCATGCAAAGCTTGAGAAAGAATGCTATAGAAATCTACTCCTCTTATTATTCCATACAAAGGGGTTTCATCATTGCTTGCTTTGTCTTTGGTGTAATCATTTTTCTTCTGTCTTCTCCTATGATACCTCTGATTTTTGTCAGAGATATTTTCTCCTCCTTATGAAGACATATTGGCTCAAAGGATGCATAGGTTGTGCCAAGAAAGAGGCTTTGATACCACTGTAATATTCCAAATCTAGAACAGCACAGCAAGCCTGCTAAAATAATGCACTCTTGAGAAATCTATGCACAGAAATGAGTTTGCAGCTCTTGGATCCCTTATATTAGCTCATCTAAGATCTAAATCCAAAAGGAGAGCAAAAACAAATCAAAATAGGCGGGTTAAACAGATCTCCCACAAACTAATCTAGCTGAAAATCACCCAAAGAGGGGCTGCAACTATATGCAAAAGACTGCTTCAGAAATAACATAGTTCATAAATTTACAAGCATGAGACCAACATGGAGGATCATCTTTCAGCTATACATCAGCAAAATGGATTTACAATGCAGCTTATAGAGTGTATAACAGAAATAGAATGAATATACAAGACAAAAGCCTCAAAATGAGTTGCTACAACAACAAGAAATGGCAGAATAAGCTTAACAACGTTATTTTCATTGCTGAAGTATGTAGTAGATTACAACTCAAATCTAGAGCAGAAATGTACATAAAATGATAGATCTATACCAGATCTGTGTACAAGATAGGCTCCTCTATACATTCCCCTTGGGGATCTCAGCAAATCATGAACAACGGTGAGTAGATCTAAGATCTAAGTCACAGATCTGCATAAGTATTTAGAAAATTCTAAATCATAACATATACAGTAGATCAGATCTGAAATAACATGGATTGGTTGTCCAATCCATGGATCACCACAGTGAAAGGAAGGATCCAATCACCAGAGATCTTCCTCCTCTAAAATGATGCCAAGTACCCCTGCAACTCTTCTTTTGCAAATAACACAGTCATGGAAGAGGGACTGTGTTGTAGGCCCTGAGAATGCTTTGGCCTGCTGCCAATATGTGAATCTGAAGCTCAAACTATGGATGCACTCTTCCAGGAGGTTAAAAGACACACTCACTGAGAAGAGGCTCCAATACAAGCTAGATTTGAACAGATCTAGAGTTCCACTTTCTATAGCTCACATGGACAACTCAATCCTAAATAGGATTTCGCTGTAGATGCAAGATGTGGCTTGGCCAAATGTCAGATAGTGGACTAGGTAAACAAGACTCCTCCAAGAGCTTCTCAAGGAAGGAGGTGGGATTCCTAAACAGGAAAGCCCAACAAGGAATGTCTAAGCAGACAATACCCTTAGAAAATAATAACACCAACAACCTCTTTTTGTTGTCCTCCTCCTTCTTTTATAAGATGAAAGCCTTGCCAAACCCTAAACCACCTCAATGAGTTAGCTCCTTTCACATGTGGAGCCTCCATCTAAAACTGCGTTGTCTATCCATGAGGTTCATTGCATCTAGACTGAGTTGTTGACTTGGTCAAAGTTGACCCAATCTCATGGTTAAAACCCATTCACTCCTGCAAGAGTTTATTTACATGGCCTAGATATGTCTCTATTTACATAGGCATTGATTTATTTTGATGATTTTAGGAGTTTTACATGTCCTCCTTCACATTGTATTCATCAATATGAAAATAAAATTAATATAAAGCAAAATTGAATATTACCATTAGCTTGGGCTAATTCGGAATATTACAGATTGCCTATGAGGAGACTTTTGCACCAGTTTCAAGGTACTCTTCTATTATATCTATCCTTGCACTCTCAGTGCAGATGGGGTGGCAGATACATAATATGGATGTAAAGAAAACCTTTCTCAATGGAGTTATTGAGGAAGAAGTGTACATTAAGTATTCAAAATTTTTTGAGACCTTTGAAAGGGAATCACACATGTGCAGACTCAAGAGAGAATTGTATGTGCTGAAGCAAGCACCTTATGCTTGGTACACCAGGATCAACAACTATTTCACTGGGTTGGGCTTCACAAAGAGTGAATCAGATGATAACCTATACCATATTGTGGTTGATGGTAAGATTTTAATTATTGTACTTTATGTTGATGATATTATACTAATAGGTGATGAGAAACTCATAACTTCTTGCAAAGAGGATCTTGCAAGAGAGTTTTAGATGAAGGAAATGGGGCTCTTGCACTATTTCCTTGGCTTGGAAATATCGAAAATAGATGGGGAGCTATTTGTATCTCAGCGAAAGTATGCCAAGGAGATTCTGAGGAAGTTCCACATGGAGGTCAGCAAACCCATGGAGACTCCTATTGTAGGAAACTGGAGGAAGGAGGATGCTACTTTAGGTGAGGTAGTAGATGCTACAGTTTACATGCAGCTTGTGGGTTCACTTATTGATTTGGTGAACACATGACCAGACATATGCTACGTAGTTAACTAGCTTATTCAAGCTATGGTTAAGCCTACCAAGCTCTCTTGGAAGGAGGGGAAGCATGTCTTGACATATATTAGGGGCACTACAGAGTATGGATTATGGCACAAACATACATAGGGAGTGAAACTTCAAGGCTTCATCGATGCAGATTGGGCAGGTAGTCCACCAGGAAGGAAGAGAACATCAGGGGGCATCTTTAGCATACAATCAGCAATAGTTTCTTAGTACATCAGGAAGTGGAGATTAGTTTCACTTATTTCATACAAGGCAGAGTACATGGTAGCTAGTCAGGATGTATGCAAGGCCATATAGATAAGGAAGATACTTGTTGGTTTGTTTGGTCATCAGATGGATCTGATGGTGATACATTGTGATAACCAGAGTTGCATCAAAGTCTTGGTTAATCTGGTATTCCATGACATGTCCAAGCATATTGACATCTGGTACCACCATCTTAGATATTATGTTCAGAGGCGCATTATGTTGTTGCAATACATTCCCATGGAAGATTAGGATGCAAATATCTTGACGAAGGCGCTTGCGAATAGAAATTTCGAATACCACCAAGGCAGGATTGAGGTAGCTCATAATCCCTTTCTTGTTGAGAGGGAGTGTTGAAATTGAAAAATAAAATGCACCACATACTAGTGTGGGATTCCAGTCACACATGAGTGAGGAATTCAGTGACCTATTAGTGCTAAATGTGGGCATTTAATTTTTAAATAAATTAGACAATAAATTGTAATCTTATCTCATAATTTTTTTTTTAATAGTTAACTAAGTGTGATAGACTTAGTTAGCTCAAGAATTTCGAGTTGAGGGTCAAAGGTGAGGCATGTAGAATGATTCTATTATTTACAAGGTCCAGTGGCAGTTGTAGCACTAGTATGGTGTGAGTACAATCAGTTAACTCAAATTAATTGAGTTAAAATCAGTTTAACTAGTTCTAACTGAGTGATGAGCTAGTGGAAGGTCAAGTGAATTAAATTAGATTTAATTCACAAGTAGTGATCTACCAAATAATTGATGATTCACTATTAATAGCTGCATGCATGTCCATTTTGATGACGACCCAATTGAGACAAATGTTAAATGGAAGTAAACTATCAGTTGTATTATTAGTGAATTTCCCGAGTGAAATTATAAATCCACAGGATGCCCGTGAAGGATTGCGCAGTCAAGGAAGGTTGGAATTCCTATTTAATGGGAATTATTTTGCCTAGGGATTGCGTGAGAAAGGTAGGCTAAAGGTGGGTAGGAAATTGGCTATGTGTTGGTCCAATTTTTCCTTGATCAGTGTCAGACAATTGGTAGAGTGTATGAGGTTCTTGTGAGCACACATGCATTGTATTGTTTCATGATTCCTTGGCTGATTATACAATAGAGATGGAGGGGTTTTGAGTAGTTTCTTTCCCCAAGAAAATTTTGTTTTGTGTGATTGATTTGCTTCTTTCTCTTACTTGCATGTGATTGAGAAATCATGATTTGTATTCCGAAAATATTGTAGAAGGATTCAATATCCTTTTTTAGTACATTGCATGATCGAATTGAATCCATTGGTGTAATTTCTACATTTGACGGAATGTCAGTCTCGGTTGGGGATGGTCAGGTCTAGTCCCGGTTCTAGGTTTTGGTCTATTCTGTAGTCGTTGGAACAACACTAAGAAAAAAAAGCCACAATCACACTAATGCAAGCCTATGGGAGTGACTGGGGGATTCCAGTCGCACGAAGGGCTTAGCAAGGGAGCGACTAAGGGTAAAGATCAGGGAAATGTAAGTTGGCTTAGGGGATGGACACCTAGAGGGGTTGTGTTACTCTGGGAGGCTCCTGAAGCACCTAAGGGAAGTCACGGTAAGGTCTTTTTTGTCAACTCCAATTCCTTAAGGTCACTCAGGAGGTTGAGTCTTGCCATAACAACCTTTCATCTCATGTTTACCTCAGGTAAGTCGGTGAAAGTGGGTAGATGTGAGGGAAGGGGTGTGTTATAGGTGGTATTAGAGTTTGGTTTCACTCTCTTTGGGTCATATATGATGTTAGAGCAGGTTTCACTCTCTTTGGGAAAAGTATGATGTCGTCATGACCTTGACAACATGTGGTCATGGTTGTCATGCATGGGGTCAAGGTATACCATTGGTATGGTCATGCATGATGGTGTATATTGATATGTTGCAATATGGATATGTTTATGATTATACATGTGCATGCTAATGTGGATTGATCTTGCAGATGAGATAAGCCTCCCTTGAACGTCAATGAGGTATGGATTTGATTTTTGTATCTATTTGGTTTATCTAACATGATATACTTTGTAACATGTATAAGTAACATATATAAATCCTAAAAAAAAAAAAAATTACTGTACCGACATCATACTTCAACATATAATGTAATTGGCATTCACAATATTTATTGGTTATTTAATTTCTAATTTTCGCCATTAAAAGAACAAAGTTAGGGTTTGTACCATTAACGATATAACCTATAATCTATAAGCGAATTAGTATTGTATTATATTTATAAAATTATGGACTAAGGTTTTCATGACTCCATTATGTGTGTATTAGATTTAATTATTTAATATGATTAATATGTTAATCAATGTGAATCTATGATTTAATTAACTCTCGAATGGTGTCAAGAGGACACCAACTTTCCCACAACATGACTTCCAAGGCATCTGTCTCGAGACTTCAGCTTGGACATCTGGAGCACAGCTACAGCTTTGATCCAAGGATGGTTTCAATCGACAGTCCTTGTTGATCCGGGTAGGTAAGAAGTGTAGCCACCCACTTTTCCTTCGATCTCAACCCGTAATTTTTAAGGTGGCAGGTTCTCTCTCTCTGCGGCATTCTCTGACTAAGGTTCACTCAAATACCAAGGGTGTATATTTGGTTCCGAGGGTAATTTCCTCCAAGTTTTTCAACTACGATTTCCAACCTTAACTCATTTCCTTTGCATTTGATGTATTGGGGATTAACACTTTCTTCTCTACCTAACGTAAATTTCTCTGCGATGTTGAGGTTTACTTTGGTTTTCCTAGGGGCGGAAACGTGAAGCTAGGTTACACTTTTGTGAGAATCAGAGGCCGAAAATTTTTTTCGGCAATAGTTCGGCCGAACATTTTATAAAGTTCGGCCGAAATCATGATTCTGTTTAGATTGATGGCACACTGACAGCGTGTGAAAACAGAATTTTCGTCGGAGATGGGAAAACCAGCGACAAAAGTTCGGCCGAACTTTTACTTTTAAAAAAGTTCGGCCAAACTAGTTTTTATAAATAAATCGCCTGCGATGTTGGATTTTTTACCGGTTTGATTATTCACGCGTTGTCTGTGACTGTTCGCTGCTCTGTTCGCTCCTCCCGTCCGTGACTGTTCGCTGCTCTGTTCGTTGCTCCGTGACTGTTCGCTGCTCTATTCGCTGCTCTATATTGGGTATGTTCGAGCGAACCGCTTTAGCTTTGAACTATTCCATTGTTTTTTTTTTAGGAATAATGAATAATGAACAAAAAAAATGATGAACTGATGAACTGTTCCATAGGAATAATGAGAAAAAAAATTATGAACTATTCCATTGTCTGTTTTTTAGCTTTGTTTGCATTTTCCAGTTTCTCTTTTGGCTGTTATACCATGTTAAGTTTTTCGTTTGAGAGAGCTAACCAAATAAATATATTTTTCTTCCAAGGACCATTAATATTCCAAACTATCTTCCACCACCATCTGAATCCCTCTACCTCTGGTTCTTTTTTCTTAGCACCATACCCTGATTTTCATGTATAGTTTCCTGAAATATTCTTTTTGGACCATTTTAATTCATCTTCTTTCTCTATTATTTTTATGGGACGATGTTTTATCTGATTGGTGAGTTGAGTCTAGAAGTTTGATTCTAGTGGTTCTTTGAAGAGATCTTGAAAATATTGTTTTCCAGCTCCAAATATAAACAAATGATACCCGCTCGCTACTTCGATAGCAGTTTCGGATAAGTTGTTGTTTCCTTCCAGCCGCTATTTATGTTGTTGTTTTTGTAGTCATTGCAGTAGTTGTTAGAAAAAGAGAGGTATACTATGAACACTTCCAACCGTGATGTTTGGGCCCAACGTGATCTCGCTTCGAGAATGAGATATAGACTCGTACCAACTAGGCATTGCCTAACCTTACCTTCCCGAACGACTTACTTTTCCCCCCCCCCATATGTCGAGTAGTATTTCGGGATTTCAATTTTGGAGGTCCATTCCCAAAATAGTATTGACATTTTTTCTATGATTTACATGTTTACGTAAAAAATTAGTGTTGTTATCACCTCCCTGCGAACTAGATGGCTCTACTTTGAAGTCTTCATTGAATTGTTTCCTTTTCTAATAGTGCTTGCTTTCTCCCCTCCAAAATTTTCAAAGAGCTGCAAGTCTTTTTCGATAAAAATCGCATTTACATTATTGTCAAAAATCCTAGAAATGACCTCTTCTACTTCTAAAAGATCCTTTTTATCTTTTTGTTGCCTTCTTTTTAGACTAGTTAGCAGACCTTCTTTTAAACTAGTTAGCGACCACCTGAATATTTCATCCATATCAATAAAGGTATAATACTTTGGTTCATATTTTCCATTATGTTTGTTATTCTATTTCCTTTTGTGATATATTTGAGTAATATTTGTAAGTTGTAACTTTCGCTTTGAATATTTCTATTTGGCACACCACAAATAGGAATTTAAACTATTAAATTAAGTAATATAGATTTAATTTAATTTCAGATTTATCAAGAGGTGTTAATATGGATTTAAGTTACTCGTAAATGAAATTTATAAATATTTTTTTTTGGTTCATTTACAAATATTTTTTTTGAAAGTTAATATTATTTAAACTTTTATAGTATGAGTAACTCTTGTCTTATATTTGACTAATTTTTTCATATAATTGAAATTCAAAAAATAGATGATTTTCTCCAAGTTTTAATTGTTTAAAATATGATTGTTTGAGCAACTCTTTCTTTGGGATACAAGGAGGCTCAAAGATTTTTTTCTTTTATATTTGAAGCTCTCCATTATTATAGAAAAGGATTTTTTTTCTTGTATATTTTTTATGCTCTTTGTCATAGTAATGTCATATAGTGTATGAAGTTTTAAATTGTTTTTTATTATTTTTTATTATGTGTTGGATGTGATTTTGATTGAAAATGTTTCTTTTTTTATTTATTAATTAAAAAAAAAATTATTAGAAAAATTATTACTTTAAGCCTTAGAATTTACAATGAAAATTAGAAAATGTATTTTTATCTAAACTATTTATGAAAAGTTTAATATTGTTTGATCTTCTCTACCATGTCCTTTTCACATATATCTAGAATAATATTATTTGTACAGGTTTACGGTTTTTTTGTAACATTTTACTACCATAATCAAAATCTATAGAAATAATAATCTAACAGTCTAATATCTTGAAATGGAGCTAGCCAACTCAAATATAGTATTGCAAATCCCTGGCTAAGTTAGATGAGGAGGCTATGTATTACATATGGTCTTGAATGAGCATTTGGACTCTTTAGATATATATCTAAAGATTCCAAAAGCTCATTCAAGACCATATGTAATACATAGCCTCCTCATCTAATATATAAAACTTTAATCCATGTGCTTAACCTTAACATTGACACAAATGGAATACAATTTTACTCACTGCTTTATGATAGAAAAATATGCGGATGAATATTGCCCACATATCCGAAGTCAAAAGGGATAGATTAAAAAGGGATGCTCTGGGTCATCTATAAAAGATCAATTAAAGAAGCATGACATATTAGTAATGCAAATTAGATATGCGTACCAAGTATGTTCATATAACACAACAAATAGATGATTCAATACAAATGTCACATAGAAGTCATATTTATCTCATGGGCCTTCAACTTAAATTATATATCTAGCATTACATTAAGCTATAGGAGATAAATCAAAGAAGCATTTGAATGTAAATTAAACATGTGTAATAAAATTATGTCCTTTCTAGTTCAATAAATAGATAATAATTTGCAAATGCCATATCTAAGCTATATTTCATCTAAGTAGCTTTCAATTTAAACTTATATCTAATGTTAAATTATATAAAAGAATAACGATAATCCAAACTTCAAAATAATATTTAGAACTTTAGTATAAAATGTGACATATAATTTTTCCCGTGTGGAAAAGCATAGTTACTGAGAGTTCAAAACTCATGCATTTGAATAGAAAGTGGGTATACGAATGAGCAAGTAGATTTTTTTCTAGAAATGAGGAAGTGAAGGTTGATAGAGAGCCACACAAAATTGCAAATTCATACCTTAACAAAATTGTTAGATCCTTTTAAAGAAAACGTGTCATATAATCAACTTTCATCGAAATATATGTTAAACTCAACCCAATTTTATGAAAAAAAGTATACCATATTTTACATTTCACATAATACAAATAGATAAATATTACTTAAGTATTGTTATAAAGATTTAACTACCCATAGAGAGATGGCCAAGTGATTGAGACAGGGCATCATCACAATAAAAAACCAAGTACAAATTGTAGTAATCCTAGAATCATGCTTTACATAAGGTAAAATTGGTGAACTCATGACTTGTACTATAGATAAAAAAACATTAACCCTTACCAAAAAAAATATATGATAAAAAATTGACAAACTACATAAGTTTAAGCTTAAGGGGATATAATCCTTCTTGCCTTCCATATAGATAATGAAAATGATTGTTCCAAGTCTCATGTTGTTTCTCATGTTACTTTATAAACCTTGATTGGAAAGAAAAATAGGAGGGCAGAAATGTAATAAATATAAAACATAATGAAACACAACGTAAGAAATAGAGAACATAATGAAACACACACATACATATCTCTAGACAATCAACACAATTATTTTCCTAGGAAATCCTTATGGGAGACAAGAAACCCTAAAAAGTAATGATGCTCTAGACTCCTTTTTTCCCTAGGAAATCCTTATGGGAGAAAAAACAACACTAAAATGTAAACATGCTCTACTCTCTCTTTTATGGTATGGAAAATATGTTTAAGGTAATATCTCTAGAGTTAGCTAAGACTTTTGGCGTGTAAGGTTGCTATAAAAACTTAACTTCATACATTTTTTCTCTCTAACTTCACACTCCTAGTTGTATTTTCAACTATGGAACAAAATACAATAACACAAAATGGAACTCTTATTCCTCCTAGTGGCCAAGTATTTAACATAGCGTGATATCCAACTAGGTGTAAGATTTGACTCTGTCAACCATTAACGAGGTTTGTGATTTTAGGCCTTTTAGAGTCTTGTTAAAATTCCACATGTAGCTAGCTTGCTATGCATGAGTAATGGGGCTAAAATGTCATTCTCTCGTACCATGGTGGTCAACATGATATAGGTCAACTTACTAAAGGCATAAATTTTGAATGAAATTCATTTGATGTTTTTTCTTTCACCATTAGATATATGTCTTTAAGTGTAGAATAATGGTCAAGATTTCGGCACAAGGAATAATCGTTTGACCCCCAAAAATGTCATTTAATACCTCAAAAATGACTCCAAAAGGTTTTAGATCCCAATTTTCCACCCACCATTACTATAAGCATCAAAATATATGACAAATAATATAATTATCCAATCTAGATCATTATTTAATAATTTGTTAAAATTATGAGTAAGATATACATCATGGAATTTAAATAAATAGCGTTAATTCATTGAACACCCTTGTACATTCTTTGTTGATACTTTGAAAGTAATACGTTTTGAAAAATAATTTGTTTATGGATTCTATTTTCCACATTCTCTCAACCATATCAAAAACCTTCTTATAATATTTGAAACCTAAGGTCTTTCCCATACCAAAGTATGTTCTTTTAAAACATGTTTTCTTGGTGACATGGGTGATTTAGAAATGATTGGGAGAGCGAAATTCCTCATTTAATATGTAAAATATGTTTGGTTCATGCCACTAAGCCAAGAATTTTAAATTCAACTGAATTTTAATATAACCAACTAAATCCTGCAAAAAAAGAATAAAACAATTTATGTTAGGGTTGTGGATTCAAGCATTGAAACAACACACCATGATATTTCAAATTTAAAAATAATGGTTTGAGTCCTAGGTAGCTTAGAATCCTATTTGTTTTCAAAATAAGGATGCACTCCCATTTTATTCTCATGATTAGGTTGTAATCATGAGGCTCTCGCTCAATAGTGGACCTTCCCAAAATCTTGTGACGTCTTGTCACAAACAAAACCATCAAACTAAAAACACATCATGCAAGAAACATAGCTCGCTGACATATCATTTTTCTCCTTCAAAGAAAAAAAATTCACATCATGTGAATATCTCCATGTACTCTTACATATTGGTGTAAAAAACCATCAACCAAACACAAGTCGAAAAAACATGCCTCTTCAACCAAACACAAGTCGACAAAACATGCCTCTTCAAACAACTGACTCTCAAGTCAAATAATAGCTCATGTACAAATTTCCATATTTGTTGCATTTAAGTGTGTCAACATAACTCTACTTTCAACATCTTGCTTCATGCAACATGCACCATACTTTTAATTTGCAAAGAAATTCATGAAACATCAAAATACATGCAAGGCCTTAATTGGATAAGAAATATAACCATCTGTTAGCAAACCATTTCAATGGCGCTTCTTTTAGCTGCACTTCATCATCATGTAAATCATCCTGACCCTCATCGATTATGGAATCCTCTTTTCCATTCTTGTCGTTATCTCTTTCCACCTTCTTCAAATGTTGTGGATGACTTGTTGGATACAAAGTCCAACACTTGTCTACAAAGTGACCTTTCTTATGGCAATGAGTAATAAACAATTGCATCTTATTTTCAACATCATTTTCCTTGTCCAATGGGCCTTTGATTTTTTGCCTCATTTATTTAGAAAGTTTCAATGTGCATGGATATCTTCTTCCAACATCTATAAACATTATGGTTATTAAAACCACAAAAGGAACATGTGCAAGTTCTTTTCTATATCTTATGTGAATATTTACCATGTTTATCATAATCAAAAGCAATTTGATTAAAGGCAAATTTATACCTTGAACATTCACCGTTGTCGCCTTCTTGAGGAGGTGAATTTGATGAGGTAGTGGCTCTCCTCTGAATACTAGCAATGAATTCAATGACTAGATAGAGCTTTCAACATCCTCTTCTTTTACATTCTCATTAGCTGCATGATTATTAACATATTCTTACAAAGTGGGTGTCAAAATTTTCCATTCATCATGAACACAAAATTCACAAGCTTGAGGTAATGAACATGAAATAAAATTCCTTCTTGGAACAGCTTCATGTGCCTCCTTGGCTTTGGAGCATTCTCCATCATGTTTTCTATAACCAAGACCCAAATAATTAGGCCCTTCCTCAACAACATTTGGCTCAACTATGCCTTGTACTCAACTATGCCTTGTACATGTTTGCCTTTAAACCTTTACTTTCATAGCACATTTTCATCAAAAATTTGGACCTTATTCCTCTAGTGTGTCTCTCAAAAGCACGTACACATTCATTTTTAGAGGAAATTGAAGACAGAAACCAATAGCTAATTCTTCTAACTAACCTTGACTAAAATGAGCTAAATTTTACTTTCATACCAACTTGATTTGAATATGGACAAACTAGTTTTGTTGGGCTATCTCCCTCATTAGTTAAATAAAAATGTGTTTAGGATCGTCTAAAGTTAGCCAATTGGGAAGGGGTTTATGTGTCAAGCTTTAAGTGTATTTTGTGAGAAATTTATGAGTTAATTAGCTTTTAAAAACTCATGTGTACAATAAATAAAATTCAAAATTTTATTTCTAGGAAAAAATTTCCCTCAATCCAGATTCCGATCATTGGACATGTAAGAGGAAGAAAGAGGGAATTCACTTTTAAAATTCTAGACCTTGTCTAAACCAAAATAAACTAGAGGTTTGGTTTTCAAATACATTCAGTTATTTGGAAAAGTTCTAGCTACCAAAAGTCCATATGCCAATCTACCTCCCAAGAAATGCATTTATTACACCACTGGTTAGTTTTTTGTCTTCCTATATTCTTTATCAACCTCTTTTAAGAAACAAAACTAGACAAAAACCTTCAGTGAGAACAAAAAAATCTAAAACCTCTTCAAGGTCTTCAATCTGCTCGTAAAGTTAAATTGTGTCTTGATCAAGTCCAACAACAAAGAAACATTCAGTGACAACACCAAAATCTACAACTTCTAAACCATCTTCAAAGTCAATATTGTGTGCATCAAATTCCTCAGCAAGGTCATCAATGGAGTCATCAAAACTACTATTTCAAACTTCAATGCCAAAAATAAGTCAAAATAATTCAATTTCTCCTCCAAAACCTTCTTCTCTGAGCAAAGCTAGCATGATGTCATCGAGAAATTCAGTAATTCCATGAGGAAATTCTATCAAAGTTAAAACAAATCCTTTTCATCCATATTTAATGCCTACTTTTTCAGGTGGAACACCTCCAAATTTAAGGACCACAATGCCATAAAATATGTAACTTTAACTAATAGGTGTAGACCTAGAACCCCCAACTTTGCGTGACATGTACAATTGAAGATCTTATATGGTAAGTAGTGTGAGAAGAGAGTCATGGTCACTGATTTGAGCAAGAGAAATAGTTTGGTATGAGAACCTTACTTGTGATAGGTCTAGCTAGCAAACTACCAAATTACATGGTAATGGCATTCAAAATGTGAAAATTCCCATTTCACTTGGAAATAAGATGGTAGAGAAAGGTATAGATGAAAGGAGATATCCATGTATGGTAAAGAAATCAAATAGTTCTATCAATTCCACCTTGCAACTCTAAGAGACATTGAATTAAATTTCATCTCAAGACAGGGCTTTGAGAGGACACTCTCAAAGCCAGCCTTCGTTATGGCTTTGAAACACATGGTAAGTATCAAGACTTAGCAACTTTATTTGCATAATTTTTTCTAGCATGGACCTTAATGTCATAACCTTCTTTTGCCTAAATGAATGCAAATTTCCTTGCCATTTGGCTTGCGACATTCATAATTCATGCTCATGGAACATGATTGTGTTGCAATTGTGATAACATTTGCTGTATGCAGAAGCTAATAAAAAATGATCGAAAATGACATTTTTGCTTTGTTTTTTTGAAGATTTAAGGAAAATTACACCAAGTAGCTTCCAGCCTCATATGACCATCATGTCAAACTCATCTCAGGATATTGTCCAAGTAAGAGCCACTTAAGCAAGCAATATAGTATACGTGACTCTCCAATTTCAATTAGCAGCAATGCCAGTTCTAAGTATGGTGAAAACATTGCTCCAAATCCTCAATGGGGCATGTTTGATGACAATAATTTGCGGAGTGAGAGTGGGAGATTGTAGGAGAAAAAATTCAAGGAATCCACAGGAAATTGAAAAATATATAACTAATAAGGTGAAGACACTTTGTAACCTAAGAGAGAAACCTGTTAGGAAATGGGTGAAGTTGGTATTACACACCCAATTGAATAACCTCGAGGAGAAAACATTTCTCCCACTTTATTTGTTGGCATAACCTAGTAAGTGTTATTCACTAGCATGTATTTTGTAAAGGCCTTGACCTAATTCCCATTCAACTCCATCCACCAAGTTGTAGAGGATTCCAAGCCTAATTTCATGAAAAGTAAGTTGGGGATGATCACATTGACCTGCTTGATGACATGTCTATGAAGATTAACTACCTTGAACTATTTTTCTGCGTAGGGAAAGAGACACATTCCCATGTCTGAGCATGAAAATGTTCTTTGATATTGTTAATGCCTCTAGTGTTTACTTCTACAAGTTCTATAGGCAGAGTCTGTAAAGGGCCAGGTAGCCTCTGGATCTCATATTTTATGAAAGGTGACATATCTAGTAAATGCCCCTACAGTCAATCTCTGGAACGGATCTAAATAGAAGTATTTCATTTTAATATCCATAAAACACAACAACTTTAAGGTAAACTATGTACATGTGTCATTTCTCCCACAAACTAAAGTGTATAAGTGGTAAATTTTATACCAAGTGTGCTCCCACCATGTAAAGCGCAATTTGGTGAAATTATCATTTTTATAATTTCCTTTTCGATTAAATTTAGTTTCACACATAATCAATTATTGCTTTGAAAGTTGTGTTCTACATAATTTGTGTACACTAAATTACAAATTGATTTTTTGAAATCTATTTTGTGTAAATGTCGACCAATAGATATATATCATGGAGGATGAACGATAAAGATCAGCCGAATCCCATATGGAGGTTCAGGGATCGGGGGATGTTCACGGTATTTAAATATAATCTTAAATCTCCATACATGTGTGTACATATGGAATTGATATTTTATTAACTTTGTGAGTTAAATTAGTTGTTAATAAGTTTCATATTTTAATTTTTAGGAGGTAAGAGGAGAAGGGTTTCTACTCCATCCATGGAGCGTGGCCATGGTTCAACCGATCGAGGTATGAGTGGTAGCAGGTTGCATGAAGGGGGTGATATTTATTCCCAGAAGACCAGGCTTTCTTGTTCTTGGTTCTCGACGGGGGTCATTTGGAGTCTGTTCTCGGCGTCATTAAAGGTCACGGTTCTCAGCGGGGTCATGTTGGAGATGATGTTAACCAACAACATCAAGGTTGCCATCAATTTCAATATTTTTTCATTAAATTTTTACAACTTTTTTTACACGTGTTTTTTCTAATATCTGAAATTTTATATATAAACAATGTTCACAGGTAAATAGGTAACTCTTAACATTACCTACTTTTTTTTGGTAGCATAAAAAGCACCCAATTTTGAAAAGTGGTGATGCAGAATCACCTTCTTTTTTTGTTTTTAGCACATTTTTGACACTCTAATATTTTTATTTATGAACTATGAATATTTGTTTTAAGATGTTAGTGATTTTCATGCTAATTTTGAAACATATTTATGCAACATCAACTTTTTTTTTTTTTTAAAGCGGTGATTTTCATGCTAATTTTGAAACGTATTGATGCAGCATCAACCCTTTTTTTTTTAGAGTGGTGATTTTCATGTTGGTAATAAAACACAAAACTTAGATAAAAAATTATATATAAAAACAATGTAAAAAATCAATAAAAATGTTAAAAAAAACAAAATTAACTCATAAAAATAAAAAATTTAAACAAAAATAAATAAATAAAACAAAAAAACAAAAATATTCGAAAATTATATCAAAAGAAATGACAAAATTTGAAAAAAAAAACACATAATTTAAAGAAGAAAAACAAAAATTAACAAGAAAAATTTTAAAAAAAAAACATCAAAAACATTTTTTTCTAAGTTATTAAAAAAATCCATATAATTAAAAAAAAAAAAATTTAAATAGAAAATTTAAAAATAATTTAAATTACAAAATTAAAATTTAGATAAAAAAATAAAATACAAAAAGAAAAAATTAAATTTAAAAATTTAAATTAAAATAATAATAATAATAATAAGAAAACAAAAATACAAATTTTAAAATTAACAAAAAAAACAAATTTAAAAAAAAAAACAAAATTTGAAATTGAAAAAGAAAATTAAAATAAAAGAATTATAATAAAAAAAAACTATCATTAAAAAACAAAAAAAAGAAAAAAACCACTTGCAAATAATTTAAAAACAAATATCCATAAATTTGTTGTTTTTTTTTAAATGAAACAATTTATAAATTTTAAAAATGAAAAACCAAATAAACTAAAAGATTTAAAAAAAAAAAAAAAAATTATATTAAAATTTAATAAATTTAATGAATAAATTTTAAATTTTAAAAAATAATTAATCTAAAATATTAAATTTAAAAACAAAATTAAAAACAAAAAAAACAAAACAAAAAAAAAATTAAAACAAATTAAATTTAAAATAAAAAATTTGAATTAAAAAAATAATAATTTTAAATTTTTTGAATTTAAAAAAAATAAAATCAAATAAAAATCAAATTAAAAAATATATATATTAAAAATTTAAAAAAATTTAAAAATAAAAGAATTTTTTGATCGTGGTGGCGCCGCCAGTCGGCCTCCGCCGCCTGGCGGAGGCGAAGCTCACCCAGGCGGGCGAGGCATCCGCACCGCCCGGCGGCCTCGGCCTACTGGGCGGAGCCGGTCGGGAATCGCCCTCTCACGGCGGGAGGCCGATTCCGGAATCACCCTCCTGCCAATTCCGAGAATCGCTCTCCCGCGGCGAGAGCGGGAGGACGATTCCTGGAATCGGCCTCCTGCCGATTCCGGGAATCGCCCTCAGGCCGATTCCTAGAATCGCTCTCCCGCGACGAGAGGTTGATTCTGGGAATCGCGCTCCCACGGCGGGAGGCCGATTCTGGGAATCACCCTCCTGCGTCCTCAGGCCGATTCCAGGAATCGCCGGTTCCCGGAATCGGCCTCAGGGCGATTCCCGAAATCGGCCTCCCGCCGCGGGAGGGCGATTCCCGGAATCGGCCTCCTGCCGCAAGAGGGCGATTCTCAGAATCATCCTCCCGCCTAGAGGCCGGCCTCCGCCGTCGCCTGGGCAGGAGGCCGATTGGCGGCGCCACCACAATCAAAAAATTCTATTTTATTTTTAATTTTTAATATTTTTAATATTTTTTTTTTTATTTTTTTTTTAAATTCAAAAAATTTAAAATTTTTTTTTTTTTTAATTTAATTTTTATATTTGAAATTTAATTTGTTTTAATTTTTTTTTTGTTTTTTTTTTAATTTTTTTATTTTTTTGTTTTTCATTTTTTTTTCTAAATTTTGTTAATAATTTTTATTAAATTTTGTATTTTTTTTTTATTTAATTGATTTTTTTTTATTATTAAATTTTATGTTTAGTTTTTTCATTTAATTTTTTAAAATTTAGTAAATTTTGTATTTTTATTTATTTATTTATTTGAATTTAATATTTTTTTTAAATTTTTAAATTTTTTATTATTATTTTTTTAATTACAAACAAAAAAATTTATTTTTTTATTTCAATTAAAATTGTGTATTTAAAATTAGATTTTTTTTTTAAGTTAAACTTAATATTTTCAAATTAATTTGTTTTTTATTTTATTTTTTATTCAATATTTTTTTTTTAATTTATTTTTTTCAATTTTTCAATTTTAATTGATTTTTAAAGTTTTTTAACTTTTTATTTTAACAATGTTTTTTTCTTCTTTATATTTAAAATTTAATTTTTATTTCAAAATTTATTTGTTTATTCATTTATTTATTAAAATTTAATATTTTTTTTTTAATTTAATTTGTTATTTTAATATTAACTTTTTTTTTTAATTTAATAAAATCTAATATATATATATATATATATATATATATATATATATATTAAATCTATTTTTTTAAATCTATTTGTTTTCTTAATATATATTTCTTTAAATTTAATTTTTTATTTTAAAATTTAAATTTAAATTTTTTTTAATTTAATAAACATTTTATTTTTCTTTTTTAAATTTAATTTCTATATTTTTTTTTAGAATTTCTTTCTTTTTTTAACTTGTTTTTCTTTTTAATTTAATATTTTTATTTTGTTTTTGTTTTTATTTTTTTATTTCTATATATTTTGAAATTTTAACCTTTAAATTTTTTTTAATTTTTTAATTTTTATTTTTTTCTTAAATTTTAGGTTTTTTTTAATGTTTGAATTAAAATTTTTATTTTGTTTTTATTTTTATTTTTTTATTCCTATACATTTTTAAATTTTAAGTTTTAAAATGTTTTTATTTTTTAAATTTATTTTTTTTCTTAAATTTTAGGTTTTTTTTAATGTTTGAATTTTAAAAATTAAAAAATGTTATTTCTATTTTTAAAAATGTCAAAAATATGACAATTATTTTTTTTTTGGTTATTCCAGCGTCAACTGGTTTTGTTTTGAGGGTGTTTTTTCAATCCTTTTTTCAAGAAACAATTTTATTTTTAGCATAATTTTATAAAATGTTGAAATTTGACCTTAAAAAAAAACCAAGTGCATTCTGGAATACACTTTTTTTGTTTTTTGGGTGTTTTTTCATGTTTTTTGAGTCTTTTTGGGCTAGAGTTCCCGTTTTGAGGTCAGGTTACCTATTTCATCGGTAACAGTGTTTATATTGATGCAGAGGCCGAAAATGTTCGAACTAGTGGTCAAAATAGACGCAGGGCAGCCCGCTACATTCAAGAAGAAGGTTGTCAATCCAGCACAACTTATCCGGCCGAGATTACTGATATACCATGGGAAACCAACATGGCGGAATGCACCTTACAAAGGTGTGAAAGACTTCATGCAAAATTGCAAAGAGATCTCGTGGCTTTGTCTCTACCTGCTGAGAGTCGACAAAGCCTTGAAATAGTTACACATTCATTGGGTGAAATGTTAAATGTGTACAGAAATCTTGGGCCAACGACTGATTCATTTGTAGAAATGATGAGAAAGAGAAAAGAAACAATGATGGGTCCTGATAAATGGGAGGACGTAAAACAAAAAGTTACAAAAGAAGTGGCCAAGTCAATGTTTAATTACAAGGAAGGGCCAAAAAGAAAAATGTTGAAGGTGCAGTATTTCAAGCACCCAGACATAGCTCGTTATTTGTATGATAGGCACCTTGTGGCCTATGGAAGGCTTCCATGGAACGATGAGGTTCATGTTTATTTTGCACAAATGTTTTATGCAGAATTTTTTTTGGGTATGAAACCCAATTACAATGATCTTCCTTTAGAATTTTTTGGCCCGGGGAAAGGTCGATTATATGACCGTAAGGGCGCTAAGCGAGATGTGGAGTTGCCTCGCCCTGAGCTGCCATTGGTGAGTTGACCGTTTCGAGTCAAAAATTTGCGATCAGAGATGGATGCGACTTCTCAAATAAGTCGAGAAGCAAGGGATGTTATGATCGAGAATGTTCATAGCGGATTGAGTGGAGTCGATATTTCTTTAAATCGACAAAGAGCACGTGAAAATGCACGTGCCAATTTTGTTTATTGTACAGATGAGGAGATTGACAACATGAATGTTGAAGATCTCCGAACATATGCAAAAAATTGTCGCAATGGTTTGCAAGACTTAATTTTTCATGAGGAAGAGGGCATCGGAACAGTATGTGTTAGTGATCTTAGGGTTTGAAAATATTTTTACATATACATGTGTACAATTTGTAATAAATACATGTGTATGTACATGTATACATTTATTTGTATGTGTACATTAATCTAACAAAAATGTATGCTTATATGTTAAAACACCATTTGCAGTTCTCACACA
>JAXQQM020075647.1:0-138126 GCA_034641835.2 Pinus albicaulis
TGAAATGCTCTCCAACTTTGCTTGTATTTATATCCATCATTGGGGCGTGTGACACATCTGCTGGGGGCGTGCAACCTTAAGGCCGACCTGCACATATAATTTATTAAGAATAATAAATTCAAAATAAATGTTCTGCTCATTGGATTAAGACATATTATATATGGATTTTACACCTCTCCGAAAGAGGATTCCAACAAAAATATTAGCCTCTTAATCTGAGCATCATAACATGGAGTTTGGACCTAGTTGTCCAAATTTAACAGGCACTTACCTGAACCTTGTTTTGAGATCCAGTTTGAACTTTGACATGCTGCTTCAAAGTGTCATGCTTGAGAATAGAACCTATTGAGAAAACTATTTTCTTCCTTTTAATAAATATAGATGATCTCAGAGAATGAATTACAGTAGCTAACCTCAACAAGCCTTCAAGAGGTCCACAACAGACAGTAGGCACTGTCTTGAAGACCTAAATAGTCAGATCAATTCAAATTTTACCCTCAACACTCTACAACAACACAAGCTGCTCCATTTTGTAAGGTTATTGCAAGGCTACCATTATAGGTTATAGCATAGATAGGGTGAATCCATTCTAATTCAAATTCTAGGTTATTGCAAGGCTATTGGGTGAATCCATTGAGGTTCAAGGTTGTCACGTGGAAGGAGGGATCAAGGTGCTAGACCTCATCTCCCCTTTGCCAATGCCAAGGTTTGTCAAATCCATTTGTTGGACAAAGTATTATTGAGGGTTCCTTTAGTAAGGAAGCGATTTCGTTCATAGTTGACCCAGTGGTTGGAGACTTCTCCCCAAGAGGGATCTTTCATTGCAAAATCCACAGATTGTATCAATGTTCTAGACTAGATGGGGATGTGATAATCGCCTAGACTCCAATCCCCTTTTATAATCCAACATGCATAGCTAACAAAGATAGAGTTGTAATCTTGATCCGACACTAATCTTGTTAAATGGGCACTAACTTTTAAGATTACAAAGTGCATACATATTCATTGTAGCTTTAGACAGCCCGGTGATTAGATCCACCTTTACTATTACCACCGATACCATTAGGATCAGGCTTGTGAATTTCCCCTTCACTTCTGGAAGGAAGACGTTGTGGGAGAAATCAACAACCCTCTATGCACATATCTAGGCTCATATAGCAGAAACAGGGGAGGTTTTTTCACGTGTGCTAGATTGTGTTGGACTTAAGCTCAAATAACAATTTGTTGGATAGAATCATTTCTATCTCGAGGGCTTCCCATGGACTCAAAAGATGGACTATTAAAACAGCCCTTTCAAGTGCAAGATCTGCAATGGCTTAGGCCATTTTATGGCAACTTGCCCCAAAAGAATCCCTAAACTTGAAGTACAAAATATGCTCCTCCAACTGTTGGATGCACTTCTATAAGGGGATTGACATAGATCTTTCTACAAGAAGATCTGATGATTAAAGTTAAGAAGTGTAGGCCTTATCAAGCTTGGCAGATAATTCATCTCTTTTCACTGTCTCTCAAATTCTAATGATAATTTCTATTCCTTAACACTAAAAATGCCTCACACTGAAAATGCCTGAACAACCTTCCTTCCTTGGCCTCCTTTGAACTCTTCTCTGCGTTTATGCTTGCACAGGACTGTTCCACTAGGCCAGGACTTGGTCCGAGCTCAAGTGATGGCTGCTCTTAAGGTTTGCAATTAGCAAGGTCTGTCTCCACAGTCAACTGTCCGAGGTCTGCTTAGGATTGTTCAACACTACTTCCTTTGTTATGATGTTTTTAACCCTTAAAATAGATTTAACCCATCTAATACACTTCTCCTCAGCCTCAGTTCACCTTCTGTGATTCTTCTCTGAAATCTTGACCGAAATAAAATGAAGAGTACGGATTTCTATTTATACAGGTTTGACATTTGACGAAGAGACACGTCTCTTGGACGTCAAACCTACGTAAGTCACAATTAATTTCCTTAACTTAAAAAATCAATATCTCCCAAACTATTTGGAGTTTCGGGGCAAGTAAGGGCTCGTTAGAAAGGGTAAAATATACTTTACAAGGTGGTATAGGATCCATTTTGAAAGGTTGCCTCTAAGGTGGTGAAAAACATTTCTCTTTGTGACTGCCCTTGAATTATTTAGTGCAGAAAATGATTAGTACAGTATGGCTTCTTTGTTTGGCTTCTCCATTGTTTGTCTTCTCCATTATTTGGCTTCTTCATCATAATAGGAACATGTAGGACATCCATGTCATCATGATAATGTCCAGCAATGAGTGCATCACCCATGTCATCACATAATGGTGTAGTGATATGTTATAGTGCAGCATTATTAGGAGAACTCCAAAAATAGTTTTCCAACCCTCAAATGATCTCCAACCATGATCATCATATGTCATCATCAAGTATCGAAGTGTATGACATCATCACATAACATCAAGGGTTAAGATCTAGATCATCAAGTGCATGCAACATTAGGTCAAGGACTTCTTAGGGCTTCTTTCATTAGTGGTTTGACTTCTTCGTGATTTAATATCTTCATTGATGGCATTACATCATCATCTTGAACCAGACATCTCAAGAATATTGACATCTCTGTCAATGCCACATTGACATCAATGACAACCTTGATTAACAAAGAAGAGGTCATGTTACAAGCGTTGTTCAAACTTCATGACAGAAATGCTTTACCTACCTGAGCTAGTTCTGATTTGACAATTCCTCGGGGTACTAAACTCAGTTTAGCTCTCCAGATTCAGCCAAACAGTCAGGGTTCTCTCCAAAAATTTTGTCCTTCAACCTTGGACGGTAAGAAAGTGGGGCAACCTTGGATGCAAAAATGTGGGGCTGCTTTGCTCCCACACTTCCCCAATATCAACAGCCAAGCCCCCTCAGCCCTAGTTAGCCCCCAGATCACATCATCAACCATTTTACAATGGTCAACACCCCTGCCTCGGCCATCAAGACTAGCAGCGAATGCATCCAACTCGAATCGCCCCAAGTGGCCTGCCATCAATTCTGCCACAACAGTAAACATGTACTGCAAGATAGTAGCTTCCATTGGGCCTTGCACTCGGACTAGGTTGTCTTGCTCAATTCTTTGTGCGTGTGACTGCTATCTGAGGTGGGCATTAAGCTGTCAAGTTGCACGTACTCGTGAACTCCGAACTCATTGTTGTGTTCATTGGAAGGATTCTGAACATTTGGTACCTACCTTAACATCATCATGCTTTTATGTACAAAACGTTAGTCACAACTGGTGCACTTTATTGGATGCCTTTGCAACTCTTTTCATGGGCTATTTCAGTGGTGTAGATGATGATCTAGGGTGCAACTTTGATTGTTTTTATAGATCAGATTTGGGCACTCTCTTCGAATGCTCTTCTGACATTTATCTTATGTTCATCCTTGCTTGAAGAGGGCACTGTCACAGGTGGTATTTTAGCCTGTTTCTTATAGAATTGAAAACTTATTTTTTACAAGGGAAAGTTAGATATTAGAGGATTTGTTAAGATTTTTTTACCCTCCAAAATGATATTTTATGATTAAAATATTTTCAAAATGTTTCATTTGATTATGAGTTACTATTTTTTGCTGTTTCTTGTATGTATTTTAATTCATTTGCATATTTTTCATTTTATAATATACTCATTATTCCACTTAATATAATCAAAGGTTGATGCTTTTATTATATATATATATATATATATTGTTTTATTATTGGATTAATGCAATGAAGTATATAAAACTCGTTCTAACTTGGGAAATGTGTAATATTGAATTAGGTCTATTGATTCAATATGCGAACAAGAAAAAGAGCGAAATCTATTCGGACAAAGAGTTTAAATGAATTTATGAGAGACACACCTTCTGTAGTCATAGGTATTAATGAGATACCTTTCAAAGAAAGTAATTTATCTACAATTCCATCTTCCCATTTAGATTTTATAGATGATGTATATGTCCCAGTAGTAACTGATACTTGCCATAATGTGGAGCCTACACTTGAAATTGGATTTGAAATTGATAGATTGCAATCATATAGAGAGTGGTTGATGAAGGCTGACGTCAATCCAGTCATAAGAGATGCAATTCATGCAGCGTACAAAACAACTATCTCTGACACAGAGAATGCAACATATATAGAAACAACAGTTGATGATCTACTAAGGTAAATAGTCATTTATATTTTACTTATAAACTTTAGGGTTGTAATTACATAACATATGATTATTAATAATATATTATATCGCAATGTTCAGGAGTAATATCAATGTTCTCGAAGAAGACACTAACACCAATGGACAACAAAATCAATCTCCTCCATCAGATGAACAAACTATACCATCTATTGGTGCATTTTTTCAACCTCTCTTAAAACATCCAAATGAATATGTTAAAGGAGAGGCAACTAATGGTATGCCATTCACAATCACATTAAATGAAAAAGGGAAAGTGTTAAATGATGAAGGTGGGAGAACATGGAGAGACATACTTCACTGTGAAGCATTGAGATTATTTGGTCCTACAATTACCAAAGATTTCCGTCATCAAGGTAAAACACATATACTATGTTTTTTCATAAATTGCATACTTAATTTATGTAGTATAAACTATATACTTAACGTTTCATGTTTCATATTAAAAAAAATTATATATTGTACTCAGTGTTACATTCCCCAAATTTCATTACTATGATACTAGAAACCTTAAGATTTTTTATATGGATTATTTACTTTCAACGTGTATTTCACAGATAAATCTAAGAAGGATGAGTTATTACCTCTCATGCATAATGTATCGGAAATTGTACCTCCAAAGCAAATTCTTCATAGTGTTGCTGAATATATCAAAAATACCAAGAATGCTTTGAGAGGAGAGTTGGTAAGAAACAAAAATGTAGTCAAGCCGCACTTCATAGGAGAAGGAGAGTGGAAGAGGTTATTGGATGAGATTGCTATTAAGAAAAAAAGGAAAAATGGAACTTTGGTTGGAAAAGACAAATATGCACACACTGTATGAGCCTCTAGGTTGTCTACACGCCATCGTTTGGGGAAAGGTGGCATGTTATCTGCAGAGGAAAAAATTGTAAGCTTAATACACTACTATGCTTCTCAAGGAAAATTTATTTTTTATACAATCAAATTTTTAACTATTTCATTGTTATTAAAAATATAGTTGTAGGTGTTCAATATTAAAATCTCTGAAGATGTCAGATTTTGCTTCATGCTATGGTGTATCTTCTCTCATTCATCAAAAGACTAAAGATGGATTTAAACCTATTATAGATTATGAGGTATTTTTTGACCTATAATTTTTTTGTTCTAGATAAATTTTTATAATATGAAAGAAGTATATGCAAATGAAAGTTTCAATTAATACAATTTATGATTTTGTTGATCTTATCTTATATGTGTCTTAGATAACTGATCAACACGATGAAAGAGAAGATGAAGCTGAACTTTGAATCATGCTTCAACCTCACCATATGTTTGGTTAGTTCACTTCAGTGATTTTTTAAATCAATAGAATACTTTAGCTATGAAATACCATTAAATGCACACACTTTTTATGGTTTATTTCAATTCAATTGAAGTTATTGTTTGTGTTTTTCTCCGTTTATTTCATTTATGTATTTTTATTCACAAACTTATGTTTATAATTTTCTTTTTATGATTTTTCCATGCAGGTGGCAACAAAATTTAATTTAAGAATGAGCAATACAGATGATTTCAAAGGAATTATTGTGTTAATACATTGGATATTAATTAAATATATTTATGGTAATTGGATTTAAGCATAAGAAAATGGTCAAAATGTTCTCTTCCGTAATAAAATCAAACTCTTTCCAGGATACTCACCACATGCAATAAAGACTTAGATGAACTCCCAACATAGTATCTAAAGTGGGGCTTAAAAATTCTTTCACCTCACATCACAAAAATTTTCAACAACATCTTACAGCAAGGGTTCCCCATAGATTGGACAACTAGTATGGCAATACCTCTTTTCAAGAGTGGTGACGTCAATAATCCCTCCAATTATAGAACCATAATGATAAACCCCTTGTTTGCAAAGTTATTTGGAAGCATGTTAGAAAAGAAAATCAGCGAGTGGGTAGAAAAAAGAGATAAACGTGCTAAGGGGCAAGCAGGTTTTAGACCTAAACATTCCACAGTTGATCATTGTATAACTTTAAGGCATATTATTGAAAAAGGTTGGGAAAAAAAGGAAGAAGTTTTCTGTTGCTTTGTTGATTTTAGAAAAGCCTTTGACACGGTTCCTAGGGATAAGCTTTGGGGCAGAATGGAGGAACTCGGGGTTCTCAAGCATTTGAGAGCAGCTGTGCATAGGTTGTATGAAGAGGTGAAAGTCAAAATCAGAACTTCTGCTGGCATTTCTGAAAGTTTTAGAAGCGATATCGGGGTCAAGCAAGGTTGCCCATTGTCTCCTACCCTTTTTGGGTTATATATTGACAAGCTTGAAGAGTGGCTAAATTTGCAAGGGGGTGATGGTATCCATTTGGGCAAGTTCGTTATCAGGCTTCTTTTGTATGCAGATGACCTTATATTGATTGCTAAATCGGCTCTTGGTTTGCAAGAGCATTTACGTTCCCTTGAGCATTTTTGTAGGAGGGTTGGGATGCAAGTCAATATTAGCGAAACAAAAGTAATGGTTTTCTCTAACAAAAGAAAACATAACCAACATAAGTTTTATTTTGAAGGCAGCATTTTGGAAGAAGTTGCAGACTACAAATACCTCGGAATTGACTTAAACAGAAATTTAAGTTGGGATGGTTGTAGAAAGAAAAGAACTTTAGGAGGTTGGAAAGCATTTTATGCTCTTCAAAACAGGTGTAGAGAGGCAGAGCTGTGGGACTGGAAAACCACTCTAACTCTTTTTGGGCTTCTAGTGATTCTGGTGATTCTCTAAGGTTGTGAACTGTGGGCCAGCAGCACAACCAAGATGCAGTGGAAACAAATTGAGAAAATTCAAAAACGTTTGATTACAAACAGATTCAAAATTAAAAGTGCAGTTCCTTATGCTATCTTGTTAAGTGAAACAGGGGCTGCTCCTATTGAAGCAATTGCTATGGTGCGAGTCATAAGGTATCTGAAAAAAAATTGAGCAAATGGAAGAGGATAGATGGCCTAAGGTGGTGTTTAGTGACAGATTGTGCAAAAGACAAAAGACTTGGATGCGGCAAAATAACAAATGTTTCAGTAAATGGAGTATTTGCTTGAACATGTGTCCTACAAACAGTAAAGAGATAAAAACTTTTGTTATGGATAAATTCCACAAACATACTTGGAAGAAAGAGCTAGAGAGAGAAGAAGTACTACATGGAAGAGTTTAACCCCACGCATAACCATCAACAAAAGGCGTACATAGGGGCTAATATTTCTTGGAGATCTAAAATTCTTATTGCTCAATTAAGGACTAATTCTCATCAACTCCGTTGTGAAACGGGGCGCTGGAAAAGGCCAAAATAAATGTGGGAAGAAAGAGTATGTATTTTTTGCTCCTCCGGAAAAGTGGAAACAGAAAAAAATTTCATTCTAGAATGTGAGGCCTTCAAAGACACTAGGGAAAACTATGCAGGTATTTTGGCAGCTAATTCTTGGGATAAGCTATTCAGCGAAGAGTTTGTCGATAAGTTGGAAGTGGTCATTGTAAAACTTCACAGGAAAAGGGCCGAATACAAGAGTCAGATAGAGAAGCAATCTATCCCATAGGCTATTTTTAGCCTCGCGGACATTAAAAATTCTTTCTTTCTTTCTTTCTTTATAACCGTTCTAAATAAAAGATGATACTTTTTTTTGCACCATTTCATATTTTATGGTGCTTTGCGCCATATACAATTTATTATTATTATAATAATTTTGATATTTTTATGATAAATATTTAATTTTTGTAAAATTAGTTTTGGTGCTTTGCATCACAATATCTTGATCCATGTCAAATTGTTTTTTGGTGGTTTGCACCATACACCATGGGTTCCACATATGCATTTAACACCAAATTTAACATTTTTTTATTAACTCCACTTTTGCACCAAAAAACATAGCACCACTTGCGAATCTCCACATTATCACCACTTTTGCACCACTATTTAAAAAGTAAAGGTTTCTCAAATCCTTTACAAATTGTGATGCCAATCTGTGGGTAATGACTCTTCTTCTTATAGTTATATAATATGTTGAACCTAATAATTTATTTGGAGATGGCAACCAATGAAGCTGCCCCAGGGTTGCTCTGGCTGACTTATGATAAGTATGCATCCTCTCTCTAACATTTTCATTTTAATCTTCCCCCAACTCATAACTCAACGCAGCTCCTCCCTGGGCAATTTGCTAATCCGTTCAAAGCTTCCTATTTCTGTGTTCATACTCCAATTGGCAATGGCATGCCCATCGTCTGCATCTGAAATTAATTTGCTAATCCGTTCAAAGCTTCCTATTTCTGTGTTCATACTCCAATTGGCAATGGCATGCCCATCGTCTGCATCTGAAATTGAAATTGTAATTGACAGTTCGGCTCCTCCTCCAATTGAAATTGTAATTGAAAGTCCGGCTCCTGATCCTCCCGATTACCCCCAAGCTGCTAATGACTTTGAGGCGTCGACCTCCGCCTCCACGGCTGTTGATACCAACGAGAACAGCAGCATTTCTTACGGGCACGATGTGTTTATAAGCCATCGCGGACCCGATGTCAAGAAGACGTTTGCGAGCTATCTGTACCACCGCCTTCGTGTACATGATGTGCGAGCCTTTCTAGACAAACCCGAAATGCAAGAGGGAGAAAGCATAAGTGCTCAGATAAAAGGTGCTATTGCAACAGCCGCTGTTCATGTGGCTATTTTCTCTCCTGGTTATGCGGATTCTCGCTGGTGTCTCGATGAGCTTGTCGACATGTTGCAATCGGAGGCTCCCATCATTCCAGTGTTCTATAACGTCACACCTCTTGATCTTCGGCGGACTGATCAGGGCGTAAATGGAGTGTACGCTGACGCCTTGCGGAATCTCGAAATGAAGACGACATATGACTCAGAAATTCAAGAACAGAAGCCACGGTATAGCTCCAAGACTATCGAAAATTGGAGAAAGGCTCTTGCTAGTGTTTCAAAAATAAGCGGTTTGGAGCTGAACGCTTTTGATGGGTGAGAACTCAACACTCGCGGCATCATATTACTTTATGCTAGCTATTTTAAAATATCTAGATGGATGTTTGTTTCTTACTAGTTATATATATTTTGTTTTGAATAACCAGCGACGAGGGCGTGCTCCTGGAGAAGCTTGTTGAATGTCTGTTGAAAAGGGTAAAAAAGAAAGAGATACAGGTCTATGTGGCCGATTATCCAACGGGTTTGGATAAGACGCTGGAACATTTCGAAGGTTTCTTGTCGGGACTGCCTGAAAATAAACCGAAGGTCGCGGCGATCGTAGGGCCCGGTGGGATAGGAAAGACAACGATGGCAAAAGAATTATTCAATCGGAAGAGTTCCTGCTATCGTACATCCTGCTTTCTATTTGATGTTAGAAATGCAGCTGAAAGCGGGGGAAGCTCTCTAGTTGGTTTGCAGTAAGAACTTCTTCAGAGCTTGTTTGGAAAGGATTGCCAAATAGACAGTGTTGATAATGGTAAACAGAAACTTATATCGTGTTTCCAATCCTTTTCTCACGGCATGCTAATTTTGGATAATGTAGATCATGTGCATCACCTGGAGGCACTTTTGCCGGGTGAAGTTAAAGATACCTTTCCCTCGCATTGTTTAATATTAATTACATCCCGGAGCAAAGACAATCTTCTAGTGTCAGGAATACAACATTCATCGATTTATACGCTAAGTGGCCTTGGTAGCGAATAGTCCATGGAGCTCTTCTGCCGCCATGCTTTCCGCCAGCCCCATCCAATTCCTGGTTTTCAAAATTTGGTAGATAGAATTTTAAGGATTTGCGATGGATTGCCTTTATACCTGAAAGTATCAGGGAGTCATTTTCGTGTAAACAGAGATGAAGCTTACTGGGAGGACGAATTGAGCAGAATTCATGGACATCCTGATGTACAACAAATTCTTAAAATTAGTTACGATTCACTAGATAGAGAGGAGAAACAGTTATTTTTATATATTTCTTGTTTTCTCATAGAAGAAAAGATGGACACTGCCATAAAAGTATCAGGTTGGACAGGCTTCTCTGTATTTCAAAATTTACGGAACAAATCTCTTGTTGAGGTAGACAGTGAAAATTGTATACATATGCACGATCACCTAAGAGAATTGGGAAGAGGGATCGCTCAGAGTTCAGGCTTCCGCATTCCTTGCTTGTGGGATCGGACAGAGAACAGCAACATTGGTAGTTTGTTGCAGATGTTAGAGCGATCAGATGTAAGTGCTTCACTCATTCAAGCCCTTAAAGAGTTTATTCAATATTAACGTCAATAGAAAGCTGGGTTCGATGTTTAAATTCTTCAATGTTTTTAGAAAAACACCCTGTTTCAAATCTTTACTGTTTTTACGGAATCGCGATGTTCAAATTCTTCATTGTTTTTAAAGAAGCATAACGTTTCAATTCTTGTCTGTATCTATAGAATCGCAATGTTCGCGGAATTAGGATGGTTCCTACTGCAGATGTTGGACTTGAGTCAAAGTTTTATGCATCATCGCGGTCAGATATGGCATGGTTCAAAAAGATTCGTGAGCTGTTGAAGAACCCAGTGACTCCTGGTATTACTATGCACTACTTGCAACTTCTTGTTACCGAAGATCAGCTTTTGGAAATCATTTTGAGGACGGTGGCTTTGCCAAATCTGAGATTGCTTCGCTGGTACAAGTGTGGCCAATCTTCTCTGCCTTCCTGGATTCCAAAGGAGAATTTAAGAGTCCTATACTGTTGGAATTTTCAGAATTCCAGAACAATAAAACTGTCCTTCTTTAACACAGAGAATAATTAAAAAAAAAATTACTCACAGACAGAGTTTTCAACTCAGAAAAATTATATTTCATATAAAAAAACACTGCTGTTACAATACTTCCTCTCTTGGAGGGATTACAATTGTGACTGCTGCTGTCACAGTGCACAAATAGAACTCACTGTCTCACTAAAATCATTCACTCTGTGAATACTCTGTTTTTCAAAAACACTCTCTGTCTTTTACAAACAATACACTCTGTTGTGTATTAAAAAAAACTCTGCTCTGTGTAAATCAACGCACTGCTGTGCATATTTCTCATAATAAAATTATGGCTATGTTTCTGCATATTACAACACACAAAATATCTCAGCCCTGTTTAACGCAATTAATTGACACACCCACTAAAAATCACCGCTTGGAAAATCTTTAATGTCTTCAATAACTTCTGTCAGCACCGCTCTATTATGCTTTGATGGCAAATTGGTTGCTGGCAACTCTAACCGTCAATTTCAAATTTACCAGTGATCATACTGTTGTATGTATTCTCCTTTTTTTTTATTTCCCGCAGTGCTGTGCATTTTAAAAAAAACTTACTGTGTATTGCAATACATTTTATGCCTCACGGGCTTTCTAATATATATGATGCGCATATATATTAATTAAAACAAATAACAAAATAAAACATTAAAACTGTTTTATAACATATACACTAGGTAAATAAAATTAAACCCAAATCCTTTGAATCGTGAAATGTGGACCCCGCATACGTCAGCAGTCCGAGGGGGTAAGTTCCTCTCCTGGCCAGTCTTGCCAGACCCCCTCGGAATTCTTTGCTTGCCGCTCTATCTTCTTGCTGTCCGGTTTATACGGCAGTTGGAAATTAATTCCAACACTCCCCCTTAATTTCAAATGCTGGGTTTTCCTGCATACCCAAGCATTTCCTGAAATATTCAAAGCTTTTCTGCTGTAGTGGCTTTGTGAGGATATCTGCAAATTGATCCTCCGTTCTGCAATGCTGCAAAACAATCTCGCCATTGCTTACCAATTCCCGTATGAAATGAAACTTGGTGTCAATGTGCTTAGTTCTTTTATGAAAAACAGAATTTCTAGACAATGCAATAGCTGAGCTATTGTCACAAAATATCACTGTCCCTTTTACATGTGCTTGACATAAGTTTCTCAACATTTTCCTCATCCAAACTGCTTGACACGCTGCTGCTGTAGCTGCCACATATTCTGCTTCTGCTGTAGACAACGCTACAACGGGCTGTTTCTTAGAAGCCCATGAAATGGCTCCTGAACCCATATGAAAAAACATCTTAGGAAGTGCTCTTAGATCATCTACACTTCGGCCAAATCCTTTGTCAGTGTATCCAGCTAAATATGAACATTCGAAGTAGTATAAAAAATACCAAAGCTTTTGAGTACATAACATACCTCAAAATTCTTTTCTTGCCCGATGTGTATCCTTTGACTTTTCCATGAACTTTGGAAATCAAACCTATGACATGCATTATATCGGCCTAGTTTATGATCAAATACATGAAATTTGTAACTATGCTCGTGAATTTGTAACTATGCTCTTTATATCATGAGGATCAAAATCCTTCACTAGCATCCTCTGCTGAGCTTTAATCCCATCACTGTGGGAGTGATTGCTGCTTTGCATTCCTGCATGTTAAATCTTTCAAGTACCTCATTAACATACTTTGCCTGTGAGATAAAAATCCCATTTTTATCTTGTTCTACTTCTATTCCCAATAAGTATCTCAACAAACCCATATCGGTCATTTCAAATTCTTCTTTCATGACTGTTTTAAAATGTTCAATAAGGCAATCATCATTACCTGTAAAAATAACATCATCAACATACAAGACTACAATCAAGATTTTTCCATCTTTTTCTTTGATGTAGAGGGTGGGTTCTCCCTCACACTTTTCAAAACCATTTTCCAGTAGATATGAATCTATCCTACTGTACCACGCTCTTGGCGCTTTTTTCAGCCCATAAAGAGCTTTCTTCAACTTACACACTTTGTTTTCTTGGCCTTTCTTTTCATAGCCGAGAGGTTGTTCAATGTAAACCTCTTCCATTAACACTCCATTTAGGAATGCTGACTTCACGTCCATTTGGTAAACTTTCCATTTATTTTGTGCTGCTATGGACAACACTGCTCTCACGGTTTCCATTCTGGCAACCGGTGCGAAAGTTTCCTCATAATCTATGCCATGCTTCTGCTTATAGCCTTTGACAACAAGCCTTGCCTTGTGTCTCTCTATCTTTCCTTCAGCATTACTCTTGGTCTTGTAGACCCATTTAACACCAATGACATCTTTACCTTTTTGGAGTTCAACCAAATCCCAAGTTTTGTTCCTCTCTATGGCATTTATTTCCTCATCCATAGCTTCTATCCATTTCTCATCCTTGATAGCTTCTTCGAAATGAACAGGATCATCAACATGACAATATAAAGCAAACAAAGAATTGATACCTTCATTAGCTATATCTTGTTCATAAATATCTTTCAAACTTCTGAATTTCTTACCTTTTTCAGTAGGTGTACAAGTGCTTGAAGAAGCACTTGAATTTCCTCCTTGTGGTGTGCTTGGAGAAGCACTTTCATTTCTCCTCAAGGGTGTACTTTGCGGTGTTGGTGTTGCTGTTTGGGGATGTATTTCAGCCACCTCATCATCATTCTCATCATGAGATAAACAGTGTTTAACATTCACTATTTTCTCTATGCTTCCATCCCAAGCTTCCTCTTCAATGAACTGAACATCTCTGCTCACAAGAAACTTCTTGCTGGATGGGTTATATAACCTGTATGCCTTGGATTCCTCACTGTATCCAATGAAAATACATTTCTCCCCCTTGCTGTCCAACTTCTTCCTTAGCTGATCCGGAATGTGTGCATAAGCCACACATCCGAAAACCTTCATATGTGTGATACTTTGCTTTGCGCCACTCCATGCCTCTTCCGGCACTTTGTTCATAACTGCTTTTGTAGGGCACCTGTTCAAGATATACGCTGCACAATGTACAGCTTCAGCCCAATAGTCATTAGGCAAATGCTTTGCCTTTAACATACTCCTCGCCATGTCCATTATGGTTCGGTTCTTCCTTTCGGCCACTCCATTTTGCTGCGGAGTATATCTAGTTGTAAACTGTTTATGAATACCATTTTCTCTACAAAAACGTAGAAAATCTTTAGAGATATACTCACCTCCTCTGTCAGTCCTTAGGACTTTGATATGCAGCCCACTCTGGTTCTCAACAAGTGCTTTGAAATTGCGAAATTTTTCAAACACTTCACTTTTGTTTTTCAAAAAGTAAACCCAAGTTTTTCTTGTAAAATCATCTATGAATGTTAACACATAGTGGCTGCTTGCAAGTGATGGAGTTTGCATCGGTCCACACACATCTGAGTGGACAATCTCTAAGGGTGCTTTCGCCCTTATGCTTTTCCCGGAAGGAAAACTTTCTCTGTGTTGTTTCCCAAGAATACAACCTTCGCAAAGGCTGTCCGGTTTCTCTATCAATGGTAAACCACTTACCATCCCTTTTCTGTTCAACAGATTAAGACCTCCAAAGTTGAGATGTCCAAATCTCAAGTGCCATAACCAATTATCATCCTTTGGTTCGCTTTGAAAAGTCTCCTGTGCAACTGTTGCTTTCTCTTCACCATTCTTCAAGTCTGCTCTCATCCTGAGAGGGAACATCCTGTTCCTTGTCATCTTCACTTCAGCAATACACTGTTTGCTGGGTGGTTTATCCATGATGGTACAAACATCATTATCAAAGAAAACATTATACCCCTTATGGACAAGTTGTCCAACACTTAAGAGGTTACACTTCATTCCTGGAACATAATAAACATCTGCTATGGTTTTCCTTGCACCTAATCTTGTTAAAACATTCACATCTCCTTTTCCCATAACAGAAACTGTGCTATCAGTTCCTAGTGTGACTTGTGACTGCACACTCTCATCTAACATAGAAAACATTGCTAAGTTTCCTGTCATATGGTTACTACAACCGGAGTCTAGAAACCATAAGTCTTCACTCTTTTCTTCAGCCATATTACAAGCTAGAAACAAATTGCTTTGACTGATATTTTCTTTTGTGAAATTTGCACTAGTTTCACTTCTCATATCTTGTTTCTTCTTTCTACATTCATTAGCATAATGACCATATTTCTTACAATTGTAACATTGAACATTGGATTTATCATACCTTTGTCCTTGATCATTCTGCTGTCCACTTTGCTGGCTGCCTTGGCCTTGATGCTGATTTGGATTGCTGCCCCTTCCTTGAGCATTTGCTGGACTGTCCCTTCCACCTCTGTTTTGGCTTCTGCCTTTTCCTCTTCCTCTGCCTTGCCCTCTTCCTCTTCCGAAAGACATATGGGCCTTAAAGGCTTGCTCAAGAGATGAGTTTTCACTCCTACTCAATCTCTGTTCATGGGTAATCAGTGATGCATGTAATTCATCCACTGAAAACTTTGTGAGATCCCTTGTCTCTTCTATGGTGGTGACAATCACATCGAATCTTGAGGGTAAACTTCTCAAGAGTTTCTCCACAATCCTCTTGTCTTCAAGAGTCTCTCCATGAGATCTGATTTGTGTGACCATTCCAATCACATGAGTGAAGAATGAGTCAATATTATCTGACTCTTTCATGCAGAGAGTCTCAAAGTCTCTCCTCAGCAACTGAAGTTTTGTTGTCTTCACTCTCTCCATACCCTGATAAGCTGTCTTGAGAGTTTCCCATGCTTCACTGGATTTCTTGGCTGCTGCTATCCTTGGAAACACACTCTCATGCACTGCTTGATACAAAAAGAAAAGAGCCTTGGCATCTTTCTTCTTATTGTTCTTCAGTGACTCCCTTTCTGCCTGAGTTAAAAGAAAAAACTCTGCTTCATTTGCTGGCTCTTCAAAGCCATCCTCAACTAATTCCCATAATTCTTGTGAGGTAAATAAAGCTTTCATAGTTATTGACCAGTAGTCATAATTTTTTCCATTGAATTGTGGGAGATGGATACTTCCCAAACTCATACCTGTGCTGGCTGCTCCAGCCATTCTTCGAATTCTTCTTGTCTGAACCTTCACTCTGCTGGAGAGGCTTCTGCAAAAACGAACTCCTTTCCTTCAGCTTATTTGACCTTCAAATAGCCTGGATTGGCTCTGATACCATGTTGGAATTTTCAGAATTCCAGAACAATAAAACTGTCCTTCTTTAACACAGAGAATAATTAAAAAAAAAATTACTCACAGACAGAGTTTTCAACTCAGAAAAATTATATTTCATATAAAAAAAAACTGCTGTTACAATACTTCCTCTCTTGGAGGGATTACAATTGTGACTGCTGGTGTCACAGTGCACAAATAGAACTCACTGTCTCACTAAAATAAATCATAGATCTTTCTACATTTTCCGAAGCACTCTCATCTTTTACAAACAATACACTCTCTTTGTGTATTAAAAAAACTACGCTTTCTGTGTAAATCAGCATAGCTATTTGTGCATATTTCTCATAATAAAATTATGGCTTTCTGTTTACGCATATTACAACACACCCAAAATATCACCATTCAGTAAATTAATTGTACACATAAGATCATCCTTAGAAGGAAAATCTTTAATGTCTTCAATAACTTCTGTCAGCACTGCTCTATTATGCTTTGATGGCAAATTGGTTGCTGGCAACTCTAACCGTCAATTTCAAATTTACCAGTGATCATACTGATGTATGTATTCTCTTTTTTTTTTTATTTCCCGCAGTGCTGTGCATTTTAAAAAAAACTTACTGTGTATTGCAATACATTTTATGCCTCACGGGCTTTCTAATATATATGATGCGCATATATATTAATTAAAACAAATAACAAAATAAAACATTAAAACTGTTTTATAACATATACACTGGGTAAATAAAATTAAACCCAAATCCTTTGAATCGTGAAATGTTCCTTTCCTGGCCAATCTTGCCGGACCCCCTCGGAATTCTTTGCTTGCCGCTCTATCTTCTTGCTGTCCGGTTTATACGGCAGTTGGAAATTAATTCCAACATATACCTAGTCAGGAACGCATTGAAAATATTATGGCAAGGCAAAGCGCAGGTAAATAAGAAACTAGTTTCTTTGCACTTCACTATGGATATATCGCACCTCAAAATTGAATGTGTGCATCTTTATTATAGTTGAAATACTTTAACATTTTGCAGGCACCTTTGCAGCTGCGGCAGTTAGAGATTTTGGCACCACTCTCAAATCTTCCGAAGTCCATTGGAGAGCTGAAGCAGCTCGAACAGATTTACATCGGGTTACCCGAGGAGAATGATATGAGATCACTGCCAGATGAATTTTGTCAGCTGTCATCTTTGAAGCGTTTTGAGTTAACAAATGCTTGGAAAATGAAGTCGCTGCCGGATTCATTTGGCAATTTGGTCAACCTCGAATACCTAAATCTGTCGTGCTGCCGCAGTTTGGGGAGACTCCCAGATTCCTTCGAGAATTTAATTAGGCTTAAATATCTTGATCTAAGAGGTAGCGATAGTTTGATTATTCCGACCAGAGCCCATGAAAATATACCGAGATGGAGGCAGCGGCACGTCCAGGAGTGGATGGACGAGGAGAGGAAGTGGAGGGACAAGTGGATGGAGCGGCGGAGCAGGATATCACGGATATGGCTGCTGATGTCGCGGGAGGAGGAGAGGAAGCGGAGGGACAAGTGGAGGGAGCGGCGGAGCAGGATGTCACTGATACGGCTGGTGTTGTCGCCGCAGATATGTCTTGTGCTTGCGTTCCTGGTGTGCAGCAGTTCGCTTTTCGTGGCGATAATCTGCCGATATCCCGTGATTCTGGATACAATGTGTTTGGTGGAGATAGTGAGATGGAAGTGGCTGCACCACAAGGACAACTGGAAATGGGCGTTGATGATACCGGCTTCGACCCTGCCTTTTAATTTGTTTCTCCAGGCGTCGCAGCTGCGCGTACCTCTGAGGGAGGTGACGCTCCTGCTGTGGATTCTGTGCATTCTCATGTTCATTCCGTTCATTCTAAGTCTTTGGGTGGATATAGTGAGAGAATGGTGGTGGGAGCGGGAGGAGAGGGTGTGGCAGGCGTGGATGGCGGAGAGGGAATGGGCGGCGAGCGAGTGGCCGAGGATGAGGGAGACGAGTGACCGTGCCTCTCTGAGACACTTGAGGCAGGAGATGAACCAACTTCCACGGTCTGTCAAAGAATTACATATAACAGAATTACCTAGCACTTTTGAAAACCTCTCCAATCTGGAAGTTTTGGAATTAGATGGCTCTTTCTCGAAAATGCTGCCGCCTTCGCTCAGCGTCCTCAGTAATTTGAAGGAGTTGAGACTGGTGGCTTGCCCGAGATTGATGTGTTTGCCGGATTCCCTCGGTCTGTTGAGCGTGTTGGAAGTCAAATGTTGTTCTGGTCTTGTTGAGGTTGGAAGATTACCGAGTACGCTCATCCATCTGAGCTTGATTTCTTGTCATAATTTGAAGAAAATTGATGGCCTTTGTGGCCTTACCAAACTTCAAACACTAAACATTAGCGGGTGGAGAGAAGTGGAGGAACTGGCAGGTATTGAGATATTGGTGTCTCTGGAACAGTTGCGGGCATCTGAATGCGAAAATATGAAGAGAATACGGGGTTTGGGGAAACTGACAAAACTTAAACAACTGGATGTTCACGGATGCAGCGAGATAGAAGAGCTGGAAGGTGTTGAACATTTGACGTTGTTGGAGAAGCTTGATGCATCTGACTGTCCCGCTTTGCTCTGGGATGGGAAAGTACTAGAACAGCTACCCCGACGATTGAAGGAAGGCATGCTCTACATTTGAAAATCAAAATCAAAGCCGAAGAACGCAGTTTTTGCAGTGACAACAGTTAATCATCAGTCTGCAGGAGAGCTTTCACTTGATGTTCCATTTGTAAAAGGCTAAATCGTGGATTGAAGAATCAGGGAACCAGCACATGACCGCCTCTCTAACATTTATACTTTTCTGCAGTTAACAGAATATGCAATTATGTGTTACAATGCCGGCATTATATTTTTGTTATTTATCAGAATGCTCGCATTATAATTTTGTGATTTCATCCGTTTGGAAACTCTAATTTGAAGGAACCAACTTGGCTAGAAACATGGCCTTTTTTTTAACAACATTCACTCATGACATCCAATTCCGAACATACCTTTGCGAACAATGGATTTCGTTTTCGGCATGTTTTTTTTTTTTTTTTGGGTTAATGTGACCATAGTTAATATTCAATATTATGGCTGTTACAAGATATTATAGCGAATGGGAATGTTGGAATAATGGAAGCGAAGTTTTCAAGTTAATATTAATCATAAATATCTGTTCTAAAGTGTTTTTCTTTAAAAACAACTTTTCTCTAACTGCGAAGTGTACCATTGTGCACTATCGATTTTGATTCATTTTGATATTAACGCTTGTTTATTTTTTATCAAATATTGTTATTATTAATTAGTTAATAAAAGCACTTAGAAAAACCATTTTAGAAATAATCAACATCCATCTTCGCTTACTTATATTTTACTTTTAAATAGTAATTTGCAGAACTATCCACTACAATGACCTAAGTAACGCGTTGGAAAGTTTCTATTGCTGTTAACTCGACACCAAACGATATTGTTTTCATTGGTCTGCACAATGGAAAATTGGTAATCCATTATGGAACATCACTAGATAAAAGAGACGAAGAGTTGGATTTGGCGGAGTTCAAAACTGCGGAGAATTTGTATGCAAAGTTCCGCAGCCCCTCCACGCAGCTTAAACAGCTTAAAGATAAAGAGTGCGAGAAAGTGATGTCACTGTGGCCTGTATTGGTCGCTTACCCGCCACCAGGTCACCATGGACGCCCCCAAATAGAAACTGCTAACATTCCTGATGCACTGGGTACAGATATTTCGATGCTCGCATTGAGGAGGTCAGATTACTCTCATTTTTTTTTTTTTGGGTCAAGAAAGAAAAACACTGGTTTTCATTATAAAATAAAGTTGCATATACATGAGCGTTTTCCTCTTTTGCAGTTACAAAGACTTGTTACTTCTGTCATGGCTTCATAACATGATGTTTCCAAACCCCTCAAAACAACCGTTTTCGAAAACAAAATATCTGATCTGATCTATTCCCACAGGGCGTGTATCAAATGGAAAACTCATGCCCGACTATTTTGGTGAGTATCATAATATAGAAATTCATTGGAATCCTGTGAAAGCTTGTAATTTCTTTGTCCCAAAAATTAAGATATAATATAATTATGTTTGCAGTTGAAGGGCTGGGTATCAAAGATCTGGACCCTAACCTTCAGGACTCCGACTTAATAACAGGCGTTAACTTTGCTTCTCCATGATGATCTGGTTTAGATAACAAAACCAGTGAAATATTGGTATCAAGTTGTTAATTAAACTAGTGCTTTCTATTGATTTTGATGATCTCTGCAATGTTTTAGATCGATTTCCAAATTATTCATAACGATAATGATTAGTATTTAACGGAGTTTTTATAACTAGATGGAGAAATTGTTTGGAAGGCCAAAATTGGTTGGAATTTGGGTCAAATTTTTTTAAGAAGTGTTTGAATCATGATTTTGATAATGGAAATAGATTCAGCACCATCAAAAACTTTTAAGACACCCAAAGTTTGATAATTATAAAATGGATTTACAAAAATCCCTCCCAAATTTTCTTAAAATCATAACCTGAATTTCCTAACTAGAAGTTATACCAGGTTATACCGTTCTGGAAAGAAGTACAGTATTTCAAAGAATATAAAACAAAATTGATAGGGTTGTTCGGAGATGAACGTGCCACCATGATATTGAGTGAGGCAATATATTTCATCGTCATTTGGCACAAATGACTTCATGGCCAACTACTTCCAATTTCCAGATCGTTCATCTCACTTTACTATTTCACAGTGCACGGATTTTCTATTGCAGACATACGCATCTAATTACAATAAGGCATGGAAACAATAAGTTCATATCTAAAGATTTTCAGTATAATCGCAACAGCTAAGGAGTCTGCAATGATTCTGACTAGGTTGGATGTTTGTTTTGATTGATTTGACAGGAGCTATATAGTCTGAATGCACGAAAAATTGGGTTGATTAACGTTCATCCCTTGGGATGTCTACCTATCGAGAGAACAGTGCATTCCCTTGACAGCAAAGGAGAGTGTGTGGAGAAAATCAACGAGGCTACATCTTCAATGTAGGGCTGAATGGCGCAATAATCAAACAGCTGAAACCTGTCCTTCTTGGGCTCAAGATTGTTTCTTTTGATTATTACGCTCTTATTCTAGAATTCATACAAAATCCTGGCAAAGCCCGTAAGTTTCCAATGCTCAATAACCTCCAATTTGGACATTCATATTATAGTGCCCTTAGCTTTTATACATTGATATAATTATATTAAAATTGCTTAGGATACTTGCAGGTTTTGAGGTGACTGATAAGGGTTGCTGTGGGACTGGAGATATAGAGGTGAGTTTCCTGTGCAACAAATTTACTCCATTTACCCGTGCTGATGCAGATAAATATCTGTTCTTTGACTCCGTAATTTAATTGGTAATTTGCAGAATGTAACATACATTCATTTAAAAAAAAAAGAGTGTACTTACCAAATTATATTCCAAATACATTTATATATTATATCTGTATCTTTGATTAGTTCACAATTCACTCTACAATTGTTTACAAACTAACTTAATGAAAGTTCAACTATGCTACCCCTGTAACATTAGTCATTTCACATGCGGTGTTATATTAAATACAAAGTGTGATCACTGTGTATATATATATATATATATATATATATATATAATATTGTTACTCCGGTTTTGTGCTTCTTGGAATAATCAAGTGTCAGTTTATATAAAGTTTTGTACCATGCTCGTAGTCTTTTCAGTCGATTCATAGATTTTACTATATATTCCGCACGGCATATCTTTGTATAGTTTTTAATGTAATTTATTACACTGGGATTGGAATTCCTTGCCTCTGTGTTGTCATCCATCCACCGAGATAGGTGGATGTGCTCTCCGCTTTTGATCTGTTCGTGGTATTCTTGATGGTGGATTTTGAGTTTAGGGTTAGAGGTAATGACCTCCCTCCCCTAATCGTTTTCCACGATTGTGACCACTTGTTTTATTTGCTCTGCTGGTGAGGTTACGCCTCTGCAACAAACTTTTCTAGAATTCTTCCGGCGCCATTAGATTTCCGCCCTCAAATCTATGGTAAGTCACCTTAGCCGTGGCTGTAGTGTTCTTGCAAGGGTTTGCTGCATGGTAATGTTTTCTTATCAGTTACCAACTCTTTTAAATCTGGTTCTCGGAAGTTTGTTTGTTGTTTACTTAAGTTTTTTGTTTAATGTTCTAGTTAGGACCGCTATTTTGTTTTGGGGCTTTTGTAGATGGAGTTACTTACCCAAATGCTCGGCCACCGGTACAATCCTCGGTGAGATTCTCTGCTTGTTACTTTTTGTCCACGGGTAATAGCTCCTAAGTTGTCTCTCAGTAATTTTGTTTTTTCTTTAAAGGGGTTCTAACACTAAGTTTCTCCACGACAATCATGCAGGTTACTCCCTCATTCACCAGCGACGAACTCATTAAGGTAGGTTGCCGCAACATATGGTCTTTTCATGCTTAGCTCCTCCGATTATGGCTTAAATCTGTTCTTCTAATATTCCTTCATTTGGTTTTGCAGGTATGCTTTCCGGTTACATTTTTGGCAAAAAAAATTTCATGGAACTCTAAATGACAGCTTCCCCTAATCTCTTCTAGCCGGGTCTTTGCCAGGTACCACTTACTGCTCATGTGACCTGGTCACGATACGACCAGTTTACCGGCCTTTCACGGCTTGTTTGAAGTTTGCTCTGGCTTGGTTTTGTTGTTTCTCTTAAATGCAATATTTTGTTCATGACCGGCACCCAAAATGGCTTGTCGGGGTCGACTAATATGAAATTTGTATCTTTGTTAATTTTTCTTGTCGGAAGCCTTCTTATGTAAATATTTTTAGCCCTTGAGGCTTCAGCTGTTTAGTTACAATTTTTCCATTCCTCTTTAAATTTAAAACTGTTGTAAATTTTTCTCTTCTAAGGGTTTCCTTCTCGGAGGGAAATCTTATGGCTATATGACTTAGTTAATTGTATAACTCTAGACTTTGGTTCTCATATGTTTTAAGGCGATTAAGTATACGCTTTTTCCAGAGATTCCAGCGTAACCCTGAATTTGTTTTTCTTTCAAAATGATTTGTAATTTATAACTCTTTATCTTTGCAGTAATACTAGGTTAGAAAGGCTAATTGTGGAAGTTATGATTTTCTTGAGTTTTCAATACGATTTCCTTGACTGTATGCAAAGAAAATCAGTTTTCTACAATGAGGGTATAAGTTCTATTTTCTTCTTTCATATGTTAAGAGTTTTCCTTTCTATCAGGGATTTTATTATTCTGATATAATTCAAGAGTATAGTGCAGTAATTGTTGGAAATTTGAAAAATTCCAGAACTCTTCCTCTTTAACACAGAGAAATAAATTTGCATACACAGTGACAAAATTTACACATAAAAAAAATTCAATTTCTTCAAAAAAAACTGTTACATCTTCTTCCTCACTGCAGAGGGATTTACAATTGCTGGACTGTTACAAAACACAGTTCCAGAAATTTTTCTGTCTATTTAAAAACTCACTGTGTTTTTATAAAATCTTACACTGCTGTGTAAAGATTTAATTCTGCTCTCTCTCTGTTTACAAAAAATACAATCTGCTCTGTGTATTTTTTTTATATCTCTCACTGTCTTTCAAAGCACTGCTGTGCGTTACATACTGTCTGTGTAGAAAAAAACAATACACTTCTATTCTAAATTTATAAGCAAAATATCTAAGAAACAATTAATGCAATTTGTTGACAAAATTGCAAAAATTCTACCGCTTAAAAAATTTCATTAATGTCTCATTAAAATCTGTCAGCACCGCTTAAGAAAAATTTATGGCAAATTTTGAATTTTCTGGCAGAATTTAAATTTCCCGCGGCGGTGGTGGTTTGGTGGCGTACTGGTGGCTCGCTGTGCACATGCGGCGGAGCCACCTCAGCCTTGGTGGTTGCGGGGGGTATGAATTTGGCCGTACCCATCGGATGGGTGACCCCCCGCAGTAAACCACAGCCACACATTTCTGGTCAATGGCCCCACGGCCGGTCAACTGCGGGGGGTATGGTTCCGTTAACTGTCGAGCTAGTCGACCCCCCGCACTCCGTTGATTGCATTCAACTTGCCGCCCCGATAACGTGCGCCATCAACCTTTCTTCTCTATTTCCAGAGGTTAATCTTGTGTACATGAAGTAGTTAACCTATAAGGCTTTGAGTCTGCATTTATTATATTATGTTAGTTTCGAATATTGCTTATGATTTAAGAACAGTTTCCATTTTCTACTGTTTCCTTCTCTGATCAGTTGCATGCTTATTTTCTTGACTGAGTTTTAGTACAAGTTTGATATAATATAGAATATTCCACCATGCACTTATTTTAAGTATTCTTTAGCCCAATGTAACATGGTGAGACCATTTTGTCCGTAATCTCTAAGTTACAGAGAACAACCGTCTCATAACCTTCTTTCGAGGGTTTCGAGTTAACAGTTCTTTGTTTTACCTATTCCAAAATTAAATCTAAAGGCTCACCCTTTTCACTAATTAACAAATAATTTACATACTCAACCTATCCTTTAACAAATTTAGGTTCTATAATTTTCTTCCAGATCTCTATAAATGAGAAGTTTTCCATTCATAACCAACTAAAACTTTCAATGGCAGATAGACTTATCTGTTTCTCGCTATTTGACTGATGCTCCGACTGATGTTGTTCCTCCCTACCTCGAGAGAGGCAATCACGTCCTCGTTCTCCCCCATGTTCCAAATCTGAGTTATACAAGTTTGCAGAAATAATGGAAGAGACCTCGGGACAATCTGGTCTAGTCTGCTATTCCAATCAATTTTAGGAAATCAGAGTATTCCACTGGTTACACTAGCTCGGGAACTCTTCTCTTCCATTTCCTTCCTCAGTTACCGAACAAAACTCCTAAACCTCAGTGGGATTAAGCCTTTATCCTCAGAGGTTGGGCAGTTGTTTGAATTGATTCTGCCCAACTAACTCTCAATTCTTGAATTACTTTTTACCATCAGCGACATTATTCTTTTTATGGAATTCACTTCCATATTTAAATTATATTAAATCAAAATTAATTTTTGTTCATAATGTACTATTTGCAATATAAATATTAATAAATTCATTGTAAGGTAGCCAAGGAATTGAATTGCTTCCTACACCCAACGCCATAGTTTCAAGTGATGGTGGAAAATGGAGGAACTATAAGTTGCTTTGGAAAGTGCCATAATATCAAGCTAACCATGGTGGAATATGTATTGAATATTCCAATGCTTTCGATTCCAATAATTGGTGCTGATGTTGTACTAGGAGTACAATGGTTACAATCTTTGGGGACCGTAGCTTTTAATTTTCAAGAACATTTCTTGAATTTTTATTTTCAGAAGGAAAGGAAGTTCAATTACGGTGTATCGCAGGGAATCCGGGAAATATAGTAAGCTTTAATTTCATGACAAAGATTCTGAGGAAAAACAATGAGGCGTCGTTGCACAATTATGCTCACTAGAATTTCCAACATCAAAATCATTTATTTCTCCAGATCTCCAAAAAGTCTTGGACAATCATTCCAAGGTGTTTGAAACTCCCAAAGGACTCCCACCTATTCATGATCATGATCATGATCATGCTATTCATTATATTCCAAGGTTTGTTCCTCCAAGGCCTTACAAATATCCGTATGTCCAAAAGAGCGAAATTGAATGTATGATTGCAGAAATGCTAGAGGCTAGTATAATTCAACCTAGTCAAAGTTCTTTCTTTGCTCCAGTAGTATTGGTGCACAAGAAGGATGGATCATGGAGCATGTGTCTGGATTATAGGGAGCTCAATAAGCTCACTATTAAAGATAAATTTCCCATTTCTAAGATTGATGAATTATTGGATGAATTACATGGAGCAATTTATTTCACCAAGTTGGATCTATGTTCAGGATATCATCAAAATAGAATGAAGACTGAAGACATTCTGAAAAAACATTTCAAACTCATGAGGGTCATTATGAATTTTTGGTCATGCCTTTTGGCCTTACCAATGCACCTTATACATTTCAAGGGTTGATGAATTCCATTTTCAAACCCTTCCTTGGAAAATTTGTGTTAGTATTTTTTGATGATGTAGTAATATACAACAGGTCTTGGAAGGATCATGTTCAACATGTTGACAGGGTGCTCAAACTATTGGAGGAGAAACAATTATATGCAAAAACCCACAAATGTTTCTTTTGAGTACAAGAGGTGTAATATCTGGGTCATATTGTATCTTAGGAGGGTGTTAAGGTAGACCCTAACAAAATTAAATCTATTAAGGAATGGAAATTCCCCACAACCATAAAGTGATTGCGAGAATTTCTCAAGTTAATAGGGTATTATCGCAAGTTTGTTAATAATTATGGGAAAATAGTTGCACCTCTAACAACATTATTGAAGAAATATGCATTTTCATAGACTCCTGAAGCAACTAAGGCCTTTGAACATCTTAAAGAGGCAATGTGCCAAGCACCGGTCTTAGCTATGCCAGACTTCACAAAAACCTTCATTGTGGAATGTGATGCCATAAATTAGAAGAGGGAAGCCTTGAAATCATAATCCAATAGTAATCTCATAGACATAATTATTCTAGAGAAGATTTAAAGGATGATCCCAAATATCTTCTTTCTTGGACCAACATTATTGACGGAACAATAAGAGATGGAACAAACAAAAGGTTTTTATGAAATAAAAGTTTATTAAATATTATAAATGGGTTTCTAATAGGTTGAGACTCAATGATTGGATTAATAAAATACACCTTGAACTAAAATTTTGAGATGGTTGTATTAGTTAAATTTAGCCTGAATTAAAATTTTGAGTAGAAGACTGACTTCTATCCATTGAAATCCATCTTGAAGTGGCACTTAGAGCCCAGAAAGGCCAACTTTATTAATTCCTAAATCATGGTCGTTTACTAATTTGAATTAGGTCATTGCTAAAAAAGGAGAGAGAAAAACTCTTTGTAAACTTTGTAACAAGCATCTAATAGTTTTTGGAAAAGTTTAGAAAATATCTAAAATTTACTTGGAAGTTGAAATGAAGCATTGTGACGGTTGGGTTTGCAAGGAAACACATTAAAAATGAATTTTTTGGTGAAGAAGGGAATTAATGAGTAAGATGCAAAGAGAACCATGGGGAGATTGAAGGGTGGTAGCAGAGATAACAACATGAAGAGTGCAACAGTCATGAAGATTATAGGATGAAGGAGTCAAGCGGCCTATCCATAATGAGATAAGGTGTTTATGAGTCATGGCCATCTAATTTTTTTTTTTTTTCTCTAGTAGGTAACAATGCATGATATTTCTAAGCACGCACAAGTATAATAAATCCCCATCAAAACTAGTTTTCCTATTTGTTTTCAGGTTAGAATCTACTTTATTGTTGAATGTGAATTCATTCACTATGATTTTGTTGTTGATTCAAAGGAAATTCCATCAATAAACCACTAGTATTAATTAATAAAATTACGAAAGTGTTGGTTTGATTGAACTATCTACTATAGCCATACCTTAAACAGTGATGTTTCCTTTATTTTTGTAAGACCATTGCATTATATGCTCTGTTAACTCAATACAAGCTTAACGCTCAACCCATAATGATTTTTTTTTTTGGTTTGATGTACCTCTGCAACCCTAAGTATTTATTAGCACACTTAGTCATACATTTGTATTCTCAACAATTGTTAAGAGAATTTACACATATGATTAATTATTTGGGTGGTATATGAAGAGTCAATTTAAAAAGGACAAAATGTTATGTTATATTTTTTTTGGTCCATATATAATAATTGTGGCATCATTTTCATTCAATTTTTTTTATTTCAATCTTGGTTTTCATACAAAATCATAGTCCCAATCACTTGATTCTATGGTGTTTCCTCACTTGGTCACCTTATGTATTTACCCAAAACGAGTTTGAAATAAGTCCCATGAAAAACAAGAATTTTCCGGGATGAGCATTGTGCATAAAATATTTTATAGCGACACTTAGTTTAATTCAAGCTCAAAATGGAAGTTATAGGAGTAGTGTGCAAATAGAGTTTTAAGTTTTGTGAATGCACATACCAATAGTAGATTTTATAGTTAGCCAATATATTTGGGCTTCTAAGGTGAATTCTTATTTAGTGGCATTGCAAGTAGTCAAGTAGATAATAAAAAATACTACACATAATTACTTCTATCAACAATTTAAATTTGATACATACTCCATAAATGTTATTGAACAACTTCATTATTTGAGTGTTAAGTTTTTTCTACATCAAAGGAGAAAAAGTAGGATATAAATTCATTCACATGCAAGGATGAGACATGGTTGGGATTGGCCTTAGCTATAAAGTACCAACAAACCAATATGCTTGGAAATGACCCTAAATTTGAAGACACATATTTTTGATGTGATTATACTTAAATAAATAATCAGAAACTCAAAATTAATTTTAATTTTGTAGAGGGGGTTCATGTTGATGAGATAGAAATGTCATCGAGGCTTAACATTAACAAATCAAATTTGTATTAAAGTAGGTTTAGAATAGTTGGAGAAGACCTACATTGTAAACACTTGTTCCAAGTACCAACACAATGGAGAAGTATTTCTACCAAGACTATTGTGGAGAAGGAAACCTAGGATGACTTAAATAACTTGTGAAGGAAACTACATGGAATACCTAGAAGTAAAATTTGTAGCTAGATAAATCCATTACTATAATGCTAAAATTGGTTGCACAAATATTGTTGAAGAAATGCGGAAACAAAATTGACAGGAGATTGAGCATTAGAAGATAGTGGATACCAAGAATATTTCATGTGTAATGATTTGGGGTAAAATTTTATTTTTCTTCATCTTCAAATATTCCTTTCAAAGTTGAAGAGAAGCTTCAAATAACATGTTTGTTGAACAAGTTAATTTCGAGAGTGTTGAATAACTAGTTGAAACAAATATAAGTACATTTTTGGCCTTTATCAAATCTAAGAAACGAAATTAGATTTATTTTACATGTCTCGAATATGATTATACATGCTATATTTCAATGGGAGAGCTATGTTGATGCTTTGAGGATAGGAAAAAAGGAAATCCCATGATTATGAAATGAGAGGATCTCAAGGAATTACTAAAGTCATAATTTGATTCCATAGGCTACATAGAGGGAGCAACTCATGAGAGTGGAAATACCTTTTAGTAAGAATAGGGCAAGGGGTGAAAGAATACACTTACGATTCAAAAGGAAAGTCATTACTTTGGGTATCTCCTTCGAATAACTAGGGGTGATGATGAAGTAACTGTGGAGTGTTTAGCCATACTCGGGTTGTAGTATTTGCAACTTCTTAATGTGAAAAGTATAAATGAGATGGAGAGTAAGAAGGATATTTATATTGAGCTCGGAATCTATGAAGGTGATATTTATTGAATCATTGTATTATTTTTTATCTATTTCGATGCTATAGCCGAGTGGAAAAAAATTGGAGGAATTAGTTTTCATGTTCATTTTAATAATAGGTCCTGGTTTGGAAAATTAGGGTCTAAAAACCTTTTCGATTAATTTTGAAAAATTAAATTGCATTGTTTGGGATACAAATTTCTCTATGCTTCAACCAAATCTAGAGTAGTCATTGTTCTACACTTAGAGACCTTTCTAATGATGCAGAAATTGGGGCAATTAGAGCTTAAATGCAAAAATTACACCTCTCCCAAGTTGACCTACTATGTTGACACCATGGTATGAGAGGATGCCACATTAGCCACTATTAATCATGCAAATGGGTGTGGCTAGCCACATGTGTAATTTCAAGAAGACCAAAATCATAACTCTAATTGAGGGTTTGTAAAGTCAAAACATTACCACTAGAGGGATATTGAGTTGTGTTAAATACCATGCCTCTAGTTGGAAAAAGGGTTCTAGTATATGTCATTGTATTCGTTCCATAGTTAAGCGGAGAAACTAAGTGTCAGAAGTTTTGAGAGAAAAATATGGGGGATAAGATTTTGTAGCTAGCCTTACGACCATGAGTGTGAAAATTCCTTATACTAGAATCCTATCGCTAATTAGCTGGGAAATCATTCTCCTAATTGTTAAATTTATTTAACAATTTATTTGTTGTTTTCTATGGAAAATTTTGAGTAAATCACAATGCAATTTACAAAAAATAAAATTGTGGAAGAATAAGCACTTTGGAAGAAATGTTAGCACACACACATAAATGAACACAATTATTTTTGGACGAAGTCCCGGAAAAAACCGAATTCCAGGGGGAAACCAATGTAGCAGTCGGGGGTTTTATTTATTATCCAATGAATGAAATCTAATTAAATATATGGATTCCTAACTAGAAATCCAAAAAAATAGAAAATTTGGGCAAAATACTGGGAAGGGAATTACTCCTTCTCACACAAGAAATCTCACGGCATGACTTTCCTTTCTTAAACAAAGCGGGTCATTCAAACCTCGGCCGTGAGCCCCTCTTTTTGCTTCCTTTGTGTTGTCTCCCACCCGTGTGGCTTCTGAAACTTCCTATGATGAAGTAATTTTGCCTCCAACTGCGAGGAAATGGTCTCTACGACCTTCTAGAACCTCTTCTCGCGACTGCACGGAGGCGAGAGCGATTTTTCTCACAACCAAATCGATCTTCCCTACCGAAGCTCTGCGAAAGCCTCTATGTTGCCTCTTTTGGGATAACTCGGCCCCTCTTGTTGTTTCCTCTTAAGATGTGGAGATATTTTCCTCTGAATCACTATCATCCTACCCCTCACACTACTTCGACCTCTCTAACTATCTCTTCGACAAATGGCCATCATGCTACTGAAAATTGATGCTCGCGATGAAATCAAATTCTAAAAGTGTCTTCCATCACCACATCAATCTCCTCTCATAACCCTATGTTGGAGCAACAGCCAACAACTAATATTAAAACATAATCGATGGCTAGGATAATCTTGGAGTTAATCCATGTGAGTTTTTACACTATTCTCACCTTATCTCAATGTAACATCGATTAATTAACCGTATCCCCCTAAGTTTAGACTTAGGAAATATTTTTAAAATAACTTAATAATCTAATTGAGACACTTCTAAGTAGGAATTTCCAAAAAATGATTTTCGGGTTTTGGAGACTCATGTATTCTAGCCTTTGCACAAGAATTTTGTGGCTAGAACACATCTAATGATACAAAGCGAGCAACTCCTCTGTAGAGAATGTGTTCTAGTGTTGCACTCTGTGCCACAACACCTTGCCTCTGCATCATCTCTTGTCATCTCGTTGATGTCTTCGTTGTTGTCGCCCACCAAGTATTACACAACTCTAATATTTTTTATCCTGTGTTTCTGCCGAAGCCCTGCGAATTGTTGCCAACACCTGCGTCTACACTACAACTCCCTCACATTTGTTGTTGTTGCAAGCTGCAACATCCGCAATAGAAAATACATCCAAAATACGCGAGACCAACGCGTGTTCAAGGTATGATGCATTTGTCACCGAGCCCCTGACTGCTACTAGCATATGCATTGTCACTAAGGAATCTGCGAGTTGTTGTTGACTGCGCATTGTTCCATATGCATTGTTTCCAACTCTCTTCACTGTGCTCCCCAACATTTTACTGCGCCAAGTATATGCAGCTCGTCACTTTGGCATGTGACTCCACCGGATATGCCATTGGTCAGTCCTCCTATTGAATATTATGGGCCCCCATAGCCGGGGATTAATCCAAGAGGTAGGACTCAAGGATATCTCCCATCTATAACGCTTTCTAGAAGGCTACAAAACCAAGTCACCCCACCCTCACCCTCGAGGTATATAGGTGAACATGAAGTACAGAAATCTTCCTCTAAATTGATGAAGAAGAACCTATCATAATATCGGCATGATTTATCGCACTCTAGTCCTCGCTTCTCCTCCTTGCCCTTCTTCCTAAGAGGACACCGGGTACTATAGTGGCCTAGATCACCACACTTGAAGCATTTGACCTTTGATAGGGTATTTCTTCTTCTTCTTCTTCTCTCCCTATCCTTGATTTGGACACTTAGATGCAAGGGCCACATTATTCTCCTCCTTGACGTCGTATTCGCCCACTCCCTGCCGCCACTCATGGATATCTTCAAAATAGATCATCTCAACTCACTCCTATCGCAAATCATCCCACATCCTGCTCACAATCACGTGCGTGTCTCTTGCCCAATATGCTTTGGACAATACACCTACCTACTCCTCGAAGAGATGTTGTTGAGAGCTAATCACATCAGCTTCAGTGGGTTGATGTTTTTCCCCAAAAATCTGATGTCAGTGGTCTTGAACCTCCCGAATTCCGGTAAGGAAGGGGTTTATGCCTTCCCCTTTTCTTCATCTAGATGGATCTTAGCTTCTCCCTCGAGTTATATCCTCCATTGATCCGAAGTACCCTAATACAACGTGGTGAGAGAATCCCACATTTTGCTTGGAAGTATCCTTGCCAACTATATGCGAGACTACATGATCCCAAACTCCATATAGATCAAGCGATTCACATGTGTTCCATCTCCTTTATGTACTCTTCCGGCTTATGGCTGAAGACATCAGTGAGAACCTCTCCACCACATTATCGATATATTCCAGCTTGGAAAAATTCATCTAGAAGAAAAGAGATCACTTTCCCTTCCATGTTACGCGGTTGGAAGCACCATCCGACCTATTTTGATATCTAAGTCGAGTAGTGTTCATCTATAAAAAAAATAACGAAAAAATCCCTCTTCGATTGTGCTTGGTTGTTGATACTCGCTACTCGTACTCCCTCCTAGAATGTGTGGTTGTGCTAGTTGTTATTTGTACGAGACTAGAAGTTCCCCGAGAGAACTTTTTCCCTTTGTGTGTTATCTTCTTCCACCGTAGCGCAAGTTTTTCTCCAGCAACTATTGCAAAACCCCTCTAACTAGATATATGCTCATGGAAAAATTGTGAGTTGCTCCCCTCTTCCTTAGGACTCACTCGTCTACGGAGAGACTCAATTTTTCTACATTTCTCTTAGAAAAATTGAATCTCCTCAAGTAACTCGACCCTCTTGGAAAAGTGGCCCACATCGCTGGCTCCCTGGGAATTTCGATGCATTGCCCACCTTTGAACAACGAAAATTGTGCTTATTTTCTCCCCTCAACTCTCTCGACTAATCAATCGCCTCTAATACCATGTGAAATTCCTAAACCAGAAATCCTCTATTGTAGCAAGCGGAAATTATTCTCCTAATCGTTAATTTTATTTAATAATTTATTTTTTGTTTACTATGGAAAATACTTAATAAATCACTGCTAGAAATCTACACAAATAAAAACTGCGGAAGAGTAAATGGTGGAAGAAATGAGTAGGACACACACATACAATGAAAAAAAATTATTTTTGGAAAAAAAGTCCCGCAGAAACCAACTTGAGGAAACTAGTGAAAGAAATGAGAGTTTTATTTATTATGCCCGGTGAGTGAAATCTTAGTACATCTATTGATGTCCAACTAGCAATCCAAACATCAAGAAAATCTAGGAAAAAACGATTATGAAGGGAATTACCCTTCTCCCACAAGCAATCTCGGCATGACTTGCCTTCAACAAACTAGTCATCCAAACCTAAGTGTTAGCCCTCTGCGTTGTCTCCTCACCCGTGTGGCTAGAAAATACCTTTCGAGGAAGTCATTGATTCCTCCACGATGGCGAGGCAAATCGTCTCTTCGGCCTTCGAGAACCTTTTCCCGAGGCTGCGCAACTAAGGACCATTTTTCTCACGGCCAAATCAATCTTCCTCTTCCCAGAAGTTACTACGTAGCACCTCTACGTTGTGTCCGTGGGATAACTCGACCCTCTTGTTGTTGTCTCTCTAGATGCTGAAATATTTCCTCTTGATCATTATTGCTAGCCCCTCACACTTCTTTGATCTCTCTCGACTCTCTCTTGGAAAAATGACCGTCTGCTACTCTCGAAATCGATTTTCCAATGAAATCAACTCTCTGGTGTCTTCTCCATCACCATATCAACCTCCTTTTTCATAATCCCTCTTGTTGGAGCACCAACGACCAAGAGATAAAGCATAATTGATGGCTACAGGATCATTTTGGAGTTGATCTATGTGAGTTTATAGACTATTCTCGCCTTATCTCAATTAATATCGATCGAATTAACCATATTCCCTAAGTTTAGACTTAGGAAATATTTAAAAAATCGGTTAATAATCTAATTGAGACAATTCCAAGCGATAATTTTCAGAAAACGATTTCTAGAGTTTTGGATAACTCATGTATTCTAGCCTCTCCACAAAATTTTGTGGCTAGAACTACGATACAAAAGAAACTATTTTCTCATATAGCTCTACGAGAGAGTACTGTTCTTTGTATTTGTATATTCGATACTAGAGAAAACAAAGTAGAGCAACCTTACCTTCTAGATAATTTTCTCTCGTTATGGGTTTGCTAGGTAAATATTGTGTTTATTTGTGAATGGTGTGTGGATATTTTTCTATTCTCCATTTTTTACATTTCAATGATTTCACACACATTTAAGAAGAAATCCATTATTAGAGAATTTTTCTATCTAAAGTAAATTAACCTTCATAGTAAATATTTTAGTATTTTTGTCGTGACAAATTATTCTAGTGGAATCTTCATGGTACCTTATAGATTATAAGTGGTAGAAAAAATAAGAGTCTATAATAAAATGGCAAAGAGAGAGAGAAGAAGATGATAACTATAGCTAAAAAAAAGGAAGGACCCTAATAAGATTGTAATATTGTGATGTGGATGGGCACATAGAAGATAAGTGCTAGAATTTTGATTTGTAAAATGCATCGAGAGTGGTTGAAGTCAAGGGAAAAATAAAAGGTAGCTATAAAACACAAAAAGTAAAACACATCTCTAATATAGATGAAGTCATAGTTTGCACCACATTGTAGTAACCAAAGGTAAGTGGATATAAATATACACTATTCCAAAACAAAGTTCAAGTGAAGGACCAAAAGGTAAGTAAGCTTTGTTTGATAGTGAATCTTAAAGCATATGATTTTTGAAACATTATTCTTGATGAGCTCAATTTTGAAATTCATGATCTAGTGTCTCGAGTTCACTAGCATTGTTGCAAGGGAAATTTGTCTATGAGAATCATTCAAAGATGTAAAATCAAGGTTGACATTAATGCTAGCTATCTTGATGAAGTAGGATGTAAAGTTGTGCTATTAGAAATCTACAGAAAGTGATGTTTGGTAACCCATACCTATGTATTAGGGATGCTACCATGTACATGACGAGAAAATAAATATTTCTTGGTTGGGGGGTGACAAGGCATACTTCGATCAAATCATACATATGGCGAGAGAAAATAACTCACAGTGGGCATGAAAACACTAAGTATTTGACCTTCTTCGGTAATGGAGTAGTGAATCAGTGGAGAACCAAATGTGTAGGCCCACGTGATTCCATCTACTTTGGGTACTGACAGCATGCAAATGTCAACATGTGTTTCAATATATATCCTTGTCAAAGAAAAAAAGAAAAAAATATTTGTATCGTAAGCACTTAAATGTTTTTTTTGCCAAAATTTTTACTTGGAAGTTAAAAATCAACCATTGAGATGGTCGGCCTCACAAGAAATCTCATTAAAAATGAAGATTATGATTAGAAATAATCGTGATTATAAATAAGACTTGAATTTTGATACAAATTAAAAACGAAAGCCGGGATTACAAAATAATAAAATTATATATAATACGGGTAATATATATATATATATATATATATATATATATATATATATATATATATATAATGTATGTTAGAAACTTCATCTTATTTTAATTAATGTTGTTAGAAAAATAGAAAGTAGCACATTATGCGCACCTTGATATCTTTATTTTATCACATTAGTTACAAATATATAGGATATAGGCCACAGACTTAGACTAATCTAGATCCTATCTTTGGGAAACTCACAACAACACACTAGAAGCATTATCTTTCAATAAATATTTAATAAATTATATTATTTTATATAAAAATAATAAACTTTTGAGAACTCATAATTATAACTCACAACAACACATATTCCCATAAATATTTAATAAATTATATTATTTTACATTATAAAATAAAACTAAAATAATAATATTTGCTAACGAATTTTCTGGGCTAATTTTGATGACTCGTGTATGAAAGTTAATATAAAAGTGGAACATGTATGAACATGAATAAAAATGAAATGGCCACTGAACACGCAACAATGAACACCCAATGATGAAGAACACGCAGCAATGATCAATACCAGACACCCTGAGCACGCAACAATGATAAAGAACATCCAACGCTTAGATGCTTAACTATATCGAGTTGGTCGAAGATGCTTAACGCCGAATTTCGCTTCTGCGCCGTTTCGGAAGTTGTTTTTTTCAGTAAACACGCTGTTCAGCTTTTTTATTTTCCAAAAGGAAATATCGTCCTTTTTCTATTAAAAAACACGGTGGTAACAAATGTAGTAGACCTTGAAACCCAAGCCATTAAAGAATTTACGTCGAAACGTCAGACATTAAAGCAAGGTAAAAGTTTAAAAGTGATAGGATTTCGATTTTTTTCATAATGATTTGGAATTTGTCAGGAAGATGAGTGGAATTGTAATTTTTGTTAAATGGTTGAAATTATATTTATTAATTTTAATATTTTTTCTAATTTATAAATAAAATTACAAAATATAAAGAATCTTAACATGTATTGTAATATATTGAACCTAATAATTTATTGGATATATATATATATATATGTGTGTGTGTTTTTTGAAAAATGAGCCTTAAATTTCTTGCTTGATATTCCAAGACAATACTCCGGGAAGAGATATTATACTCTAGTAAGTTAATAGTTTCTACGCCAAAAACAACTAAAAGCAAATAAAAACCTCAATTAACAAATCTCCCTCAATTTTTGAGCAATCAACATAAAACCACGTTACAACATACAAGAAACTATAAACTCATTTCATTGTTATGATGACTTGTTTGCCACATGACTTTGACACACAAGCCTCTTGCAATAGGCTTGTCCCGAAAGGCTTGAATTTGAATATGATATAAAGGCAATATGCATTATGACTAGGAAAATATACTACGTTACAATAGGACACTTGTGGTGTCAACAAATATCATTTGACCATTCTCATATTTTAGTTGGCTCATTTCTTGGTGCACCATATCTTTTCCTTGATTGTTTTCTTTTAATTTTACTACTTGAAATTACCTCAAAACGATTTTTGCATTTATTGAAATGTCTTTTATCACCATACATCATGTCATTCTCGAGATAGGGATGTCTTCACCTTTTTCCTTCTACCGATTCATGTTTTTTAACCTCCCTACGGAGATCAGATAAGGAAACCACTACCGGTCGAGTTCAAGAAAAGATGTTAAACCCCTCGCAAAGTCGAGAAAATGAGAATAGGTCTAGTATCATTCACTTTGTAAAAGAACTCAGTTACATTAGACATGCAGAAGTTCTATCTTACCATCCATTTAAAACATAACCATCCGAGGCTTTTTTTTTCAACGGTGGCATATCGTCAATCTCTTCTCCATCGACTTCCATTTGTATTGTTGTTAAATTCCCGATAGCCATACAAAAGCAATAGTCAAATGACCATACCATATGAAAACACGTGCATGGTTTCGCTATTATAAGGTATTAGATCGAGTCAACCCTTGAAAAGGCTTCAAAAAATGAGTGTTAGGCTCGGCTCAATTAAATTGTGAATTTATTGATTTTTTACGAGCTAAATGATCGAGGTGAATCCACCTATTTAGGGGTGTTTTTGAGGGAGCAAGTCGGCCACCCATCTTAGACCTCCTATTTTTGTGTATATATAGAGCACTCGGTTTCCTCTTACAACATAACATTGATTTAATTTTTTAAAAAATTGGTATTGTTCAAATCCATGCTCCCAAGTACCATAGACCCAAGAAGGGAATTTAACAACAAGACTAGGGAACGTTCATTCAAATTAAAAGTAAACAATAATAATAGATCAATCGAAAGCCACGAAAAATAAGTGTTGGATCTAAATCGAAAGCTACATAAATTAGACATTACGTATCACCATAAATTAGTCCTACGGTTAGTTGTGACTAAATAGAGGCTTTCGAGCTTCTTTATAATTGTACAAACTACGATACACTAACAGACTTAAAACATCACAAGGGTAAAGATCTTGACACGTGTTCCCCCATACTTTTCTCTGAGGACCATTTACCATCCCAGCCGGAAGGTGAAGCAAAATCCTATTCGGTCTAGTGGCATTTCGTACAATTTTCAATTCTTCACCGACGTATTTCAACAAAAAAAATCAAAACGAGACGTATTTCTGTGTGACCATATCTACTTTCAATTTTCACATCATTAAACTTTCATTAAAAGAAAATTGCTGCTCCGGAAAGGATATAAAGCTTCGATTCGATCCCAGAAATAAAACGCTTCTCAACCGCAATTTCGAGATATGTTACTATCTCGAGCCTCGCGTTGGAAATTCCACACAATACCTATTCATTAATGTTTTCGATAACACAGATTCTCTTGTTTCCTCGACTGCCTTGCTACTTCTCTTGTCAACTCGCTGCCTTCCTGGTATCAAAAGCGTCTTTAACGACCTACGGTCGTTCAACTCTCGTGACTCTTTTAACTCATGGCACATATCGAGAACTAGCCATCGAAGTTTTGGCGTACCACAAAGCCCTTCTATTTTCTTCAAATGTACTAGCAATTGCTTTGATCGAAAGATATTGAAGGTTGGGGTGCGGACTCCCTCACCAAATGATATCTCTTGTATTTTTGGCCCCCATAACTTCCAAGTATTGGGCCGAGGGCATGATTCATGTAAAAGGTTAAATTGCGGTTTCATTAATCGGATCAACGTAAAAACCAACTCGATCCCAGCGCCGAGTCAGCGTGTAAAGTGAATCGAGCAAACCATATTTTACAAAACTCGGAGAATCATGGATGTCCAATATTTTCAAGTTTTTTTAACTCACCAAGTTGTTGAGTAATGTTAATTTTCTAACCGTCGTAGAAAGGACGGATGCATCAACAACATTTTTTTTGAGGTTGCTTGCATGCCATCCAGAAATTTAATTCAACATTTAAAATTGTCTCCGCCAGTTTTTTTTGTAGACGACCGTAGCCATATTTACATGCAGGGATTGTATTTAAACACAACAACCGGCATTAACGCAATTCACCAACTAGAAATTAAACAAACAAAAATTTACCTGGCCAGTTGTAAATTCAAAAGGAGGACACGTGGAGCATTAATATTGGATCGCATGAATTTTGAAGGGAATCCGAAACACGAAAGTCGGACCCGAAAAACCTTTAACCACATTTTGCATAAGGCTTTCGCGTCACAATTTGGGTGACGTCGCGTGGCATATTTTGGGACATCGAAATCCGTTTCATTGAGGTTTAATTTATTTTTGGAAGTCAGCGCCCACACGATGGAATTTGAGTTATATATATGTTTTAATATATACATATGTGTTAACATATGTTATATATTATTCACATAATGTAATGTGGGCCCCTCGAAAAGTTTCACCATAGATTTTAGTTTTAACTTTACTAAAAAAAAGGTTTTAAATATCTTTGCGTAGTACATGTTTCAACACATATATAATATGCGCATTGTAAAATGAGGCTAGTGACATAGGCATAGTTTTTATTTTAGTTTTCTTTTATAGCTTTTATGTTTATTACATGTGCTGCATCATATTGAAAAAGTTTTTTTTTAATATACGGCAGTTGTATAAAAGGTAAAAAGGCAAGAGTGTAATTTTTAAGAGTATGCACGCCGGCTACGAGAGTGAAAAATAAGCGTAGTGTTTTAGAGACAGAGTGTGTTTTGTTTTGCACGTATGGTGAGTTGGTTTTATGCACTTTGTGTTTTGTAGCAGATCCTTAATTTTGTAATCCCTCTCGGTGAGGAATAAGTGTAATATGAGTTATTGAATGAAATAGAAGTTTGTTTTCAAAGTATTGAAACTACATCCTTACGTAGCGAAAGAAATATTTTATTTTCTCCCAGTGTTGAAGGAAGGGAGTTTTATTCTCCATTTATTATTCGCAAGATTTTCAAATATTCCAACATGGTATCAAAGCTAGTCCGAGGAGCTCTTTGAAAATCAAAGAAAGCTACTAGAGGAAAAAAGTTCTTTGTTGTGAAAGATCTTCTCCACGATGTGAAGACTCAGCAAAAAAGAATTCAAGGTATTTCTCATACGATTTATTGTGTTGCGTTGCGCAACGATAGGCTATTTTAAATACATAGTCAAGTGTTTTTTGAATCATAGTTAAGAGTGCAAAATGGTTGGAGCCTAGACCTTTGGTATGGGTATAGGGGAAATATCCACCTCCCACTATTTAATGGGAAAAATTATGACTACTTGGTCAATAACTTCATGAGGAGCTTTATTTGTCTCCCAAGAATTATGAGAATTTGTTGAGATGGCTGAAGAGCCGAGCAAAATGAAGAAGAGCTTCGATGATTTAACTCGAGCGAGAAAAGAAGTTGTGAAGAGCAATAAGAAGAAAGACTCCAAAGCTCTCTTATTATTGTATCAAGCAGAGTGCATGAAAGTGTGTTTCGAGGACAGTACTGCAGCAACAACCAAGAGATCCAAAGAAGTAGGGAAACTCTCAAGATAGCCTATCAAGGCATGGAAAAAAGTGAAGACAACAAAAACTTCGAGCTTGCCGAGGAGAGACTTTGAAACTCTGCGTACGCAGAGGAGTCGGTATAACATTGACTCATCCTTCTTCACTCATGTGATTGGAATGGTCACACAAATAAGATCTCATGGAGGGACTCTTGAAGATAAGAGGATTGTGGAAAAACTCTTGAGGAGTCTACCCTCAAGATTTGATGTAGACTGTCACCACCATAGAGGAGACTAAGGATCTCACAAAGTTTTTCGATGGATGAGCTACATGCATCATCGATAACTCATGAATAGAGATTGGGTAGGAGTGACAACTCATCTCCGGAACATGCCTTTAAGACCCGGATGTATTTGAGCAGGAAGAGGGGAAGAGGGGCAGAGCGGAGAAACAAGAGAGGCGGAGAGCGAGGAAGCCAAAACGGAGGTGTGAAGGTACGATCAGACGAATGTCGAAGGAAGGGGCGAGTAATCAAATCGGCATCACAGGCCAAGGCAACAGCCGGCCAGAGTGGTCAACGGAATCGCTCAGGGACAAAGGTATGATAAGTCCAATGTCCAATGTCACTATTGTAAGAAATATGGACATTATGCTAACGAATGTAGAAAAGAAGCAACGTGATATGGGAAGTAGAACTAGTGCAAATTTCACTAGAGAAAATATCGACCCAAGATAATTTGTTTTTTAGCTTGTAACATGGTGAAGAAAAGAATGAGGATTTATGGTTTCTGAACTTCAGCTTATACCGGTAACCATACGACAGATAACTTAGCTTAATGTTTTCTATGTTAGATGAGAGTGTGCGATCACTAAGTCACACTAGGAACGCGATAGCAAAAAGTTTACCCTGTTATGGGGAGAAAGGAAATGTAAATGTTTTAACAAGGAAAGGTGCAAGGAAATCCCATAGCGGATGTTTATTATGTTCCGGGGAATGAAGTGTAACCTCTTAAGTATTGGACAACTTGTCCACAAGGGGTACAATGTATTTTTGGAGGATGATGTTTGTACCATCATGGACAAACCACCCACAGCGAAACAATGTATTGCTGAAGTAAAGATGACGAGGAACAGGATGTTCCCTCTTAGAATAAGTAGCGATTTGAATAATGGTGAAGAGAAAGTAGCGGTGGCACAAGAGAGCTATCCAAAGTTAACCAAAAGATGAAAATTGAGTTGTGGCACTTGAGATTTGGACATCTCAACATGGAGGTCTGTAATTTGTTGAACGAAGAAAAGGAATGGTAAGAGGTTTACCATTGATAGAGAAGCCGGGAAGAAGCTCTTTGTGAAGGTCGTGTCATCCTCGGGAAACAACACGAGGAGAAAGTTTTCCTTCCCGGGGAAAAGCATAAGGGCAAAGGCACCCTTAGAGATTGTTCACCTGCATTTGTGTGGACCAATACAGACTCCATCTCTTGCTAGCAACCACTATATGTTAACATTCATAGATGATTTTACAAGAAAACTTGTGTTTTGTTTTATCGAAGAACAAAAGTGAAGCGTTTGAAAGATTTTGCAATTTCAAAGCACTTAGTGGGGAAACCAGAAGTGGGCTGCACATCAAAGTCCTAAGGAGTGATATAGGAGAGTGAGTGTATCTCTAAAGATTTTCTACGTTTTTTGTAGAAAATGATATTCATAAGTAGTTTACAACTAGATATATACTGCCCCGACAAAATGGAGTAGGCGAAAGGAAGAATAGAACCATAATGGACATGGTGAGGAGTATGTTAAAGGAAAATTTTTTGCCTAATGATTATTGGGTCTGAAGATACGTACATTGTGCAACATACATTTTGAATAGGTGTATCCTACAAAAGCAACTTGATGAACAAAGTGCGCGAAGAGGCATGGAGTGGCACAAAGCAAAGTGTCACACACATGAAGGTTTTTGGATGTGTAGCTTATGCACACATACTTTCAGGATCGACTAAGGAAGAAGTTGGACAACAAGGGGGAGAAATGTGTATTTTCATTGGATACGATTGAGGAATCCAAGGCTTACGTGTTTTATAACCCATCCACCAAGAAGTTTATCTGTGAGCTGAGAGATGTTCGGTTTATTGAGGGAGGAAGCTTGGGATGGAAGCATAGAGAAAACGGTGAATGTTAAACATTGTTTATCTCATGATGAAAATGATGATGAATTGGCTGAAATACATCCCCAAACGATGGTATCAACACAAGAGCAACAAAGCACACCCTTGAGGAGAAATGAGAGTGCTTCTCTAAGCACACGAGGAGGAAATTCAAGTGCTTCTTCAAGCATTTGTACACCTAATGAAAGAGGTAAGAAGTTCAGAAATTTGAATGACATTTATGCACAAGAGTGCGATAAATGAAGGTATCAATTCTTTTTTTGCTTATATTGTCATGTTGATGACCCTATCCACTTTGAAGAAGCTATTAAGGATAAGAAATGTGGATAGAAGCTATGGATGAGGAGATTAATGCCATAGAAAGAAACAAGACTTGGGATTTGGTTCGAACTCCCAAAAGGTAAAGATGTCATTGAGTTAAAATGGGTCTATAAGAACAAGAGTAATGTTGAAGGCAAAATAGAGAGACACAAGGCCAAACTTGTTGTCAAGGGATATAAGCGAGAAACATGGGATAGATTATGAAGAAACTCTTCGCACCGGTTAGCTAGAATGGAAACCATGAGAAGCGCGTCTTGTCCATAGTAGCACAAAACAAGTGGAAAGTTTACCAAATGGACGTGAAGTCAACATTCCTAAATGGAGTGTTAATGGAAAATGTTTACATTGAGCAACCTCTTGACTATGAAAAGTAAAAGGCCAAAGAGCACAAAGTGTGCAAGTTGAAAGAAAGCTCTTTATGGGCTGAAGCAAGCGCCAAGAGCAAGTGGTACGAGTAGAATAGACTCTATTCACTGGAAAATGGATTTGAAAAGTGTGAGGGAGAACCCACCCTTTATATCAAAGAAAATGATGGTAAAATGTTGATTGTAGTTTTATAGGTTGATGATGTTATTTTCTGACGGTAATGATGATTAACTTATTGAAAATTTTAAAATGCAGTCATGAAAGAAGAATTTGAAATGATCGACATGGGTTTGTTGAGATACTTCTTAGGAATAGAAGTAGAACAAGATGAAAATGGGATTTTTATCTCACAGGCAAAATATGTTAATGAAGTGCTTTATGCCAAGATTTAATATGCATGAGAGCAAAGCAACGATCACTCCCACGATGATGGGATTAAAACTCAAAGAGAGAGGACAACAAAGGCAAGGATTTTGATCCTAGCTTGTACAAGAGCATAGTTGGCAGCCTCATGTATTTGACTACAACTAGGCCCGACATAATGCACGTCTTTGGTAGTTTAATTTCCAAATTCATGGAAAAGCCAAAGGATGCACATTGGAAGGTTACAGTGAAAAGAATACGACGAGGTATGTTAAAGGATCAAAAAGATATGACATTTTTATATACCGCTTTTCGTGAGAATGTTCGCATTTAGTTGGATACAGCTCGATAGTGATTGGAGTCGGAAGTGTAGATGATTGGAAGAGCACTTCCGAGTTATGTTTTTGAGCATGGGTTCAGGAGCCATTTCGTGGGCTTCTAAAAAACAACCTATTGTAGCATTATCTACGACGGAGAGGCATAATATGTGGCAGACTACAACAACAACGTTTCAAAACAATTTGGATGAGGAGAATGTTGAGAAGTTTATGCCAAGAACGGAGTAAAAGACACAGTGATATATTGCAACAATAGCTTAGCTATTGCATTATCAAAGAGTGTTTCGTGTTTCACAAAAGAACAAAACACATTGATGCGAAGTTTCACTACATCGGGGAGTTAGTAAACAATGGATAAATTGTTTTGGAACAACGCGAGAACTCGGGGAGTAGTTTGCGGACATTCTCGACCAAGCCATTGGGGCAAAAGAGTTTTGAGTTTTTCGAGAAATGTGCTCGGTATGATAGATAACCCGACGCGTTGAATTTAAGGGGAAGTGTTGAAATGTTAATTTCAGCGCGCTGCAAAGCAGAAGGACTGGATGCAACAACAACATTTTTTTTGAGGTTGCTTGCACGCCTATCCAAAAATTTAATTCAGCATTTAAAATTCCCTGTAAGTAGTAGACGGCCGCAACCATATTTGCGTACAGGGATTGTATTTAAACACAACAACGAGAATTAACACAATTCTACGCAACCATAAATTAAACAAAACAAAAATTTACCCGCGCGTTTGTAAATTCAAAAAGGAGGACACGTGGAGCATTAATATTGGATCGCATAAATTTGAAGGGAATCTGAAAATCTGAAAGTCGGATTCGAAAAACTTTTTAACCATTTTGCATAAGGCTCTTGCGTCAACTGGGGTGACGTCAAATGAGGCATTTTTTGGGACCCAAAATCTGTTTGCATTGAGGTTTAATTTATTTTGAAGTCACGAGCTAGCACGATGGAATTTGAGTTATATATATGTTTTAATATATACATATGTGTTAACATATGTTATATATTATTTACATAATGTAATGTGGGCCGAAAAGTTTTACCATAGAGTTTAGTTTTAACTTTATTTTTTTTAAAAAAGGTTTTAATATCTTGGTATTACATGTTTCAACACATATATAATATGTGCGCATTGTAAATGAGGCCGTGGGCCATAGGCATAGTTTTTTATTTTTAGTTTTTTTTAATATAGCTTTTATGCTTATTACATGTGCCGCATCACATTGAAAAGTTTTTTTTAATATACAACGAGTGTATAAAAGGTAAAAGACGAAACAGTGTAATTTTTAAGAGTATGCACAATGTAAAGGTGCGAGAGTGAAAAATACGACGGAGAGTGTTTTAGAGGCGAGGTGTGTTTGTTTTGTATGCAGAGTGAGTTGGTTTTTCTATGCATTGTGTTTTATGTAGCTTGATCATAATTTTGTAATCCCCTCTCGATTGAGGAAGAAGTGTAATAGTGAGTTATTGAATGAAATAGAAGTTTGTTTTCAAAGTATTGAAATCTCCGTCTCACGTCAAAGGGAGATCTCTTTATTTTTCTTCGTGATGAACTCGAAGGAAGGAGTTTTATTCTCCATTTATTATTACGCGAATTTTCAAATATTCCAACACAAGCGAAGGCGGCGCGAGATTGCGGCAAGCATGACCTCCAACAACGAGAACTTCCAAATCTCTTAGCTCTCGGATTGTACTTGAAATTCTGCAAGATGCCAAGCCCTCGGGTCATCCGTGTCATCATGTAGGGGACCTTTGGGAGAAATAATACGCGCAAGGCAACTCTTCAATTGAGTGACGAGGAAAGATTTAGGTGTTCCAGCGTGCGCAGATATGTCTCCCAGTAGCTTCGCTTGAAATGGTTAATTAATTCCCCGCAAAGCGTCAAACTGCAAGATATTTAAGTGCAATTAAATTTTTCAAAGGACTTTGGAAGCCTCTCCAGAATTGTTGGACTTGTACAAATCGCGGGTGTTCCCGACGTTGTTAAATTCTAGGAATGCGACGTGATTTCGATTTTCGCTGCAATTCCTTAACACCAAAGTTTTCAACGATTCCATATGAGAAAATTCCTTCCGGCAATATTTTCATAGTAATGTGGCTGCTTCCCGAGTGACAATCAACGACTATCCGTTCGAGATGCTTCGAGGTACCCTATGGACTTGGGAATGCTCAAGATCGGAGCAAATATGTGCAGCTCCCGCAGCTGCAAAGGTGCTCCGCAAAAATGTCCACATTTTTTAAACTAGTAAGAAATGTGTGTCGCAAAATATCCACATTTTTCAACAATAAGAAATATATATGGATCATGAGAGAACCTTAGAATTCGTTAGAATCCTGGGGTGGATGAAATAACAATTGTGATTAAACAACTTTTATCTAAACATTTCCCACTTACCTCGTGAATCTTTTAGCCACAATGTTTTCAAGGCACTCCCGCTTCACTCCTCTAAAACATTTAACTTCTTTATTGGAATCCATGAGGGCGAGCGAAAGAGTAGGGACACCTCGTACCAACGAATCCATATTACATTTGGTGGCTGACGCCCTCCTCATAATGCGGTCCATGTGGCCGTCTTCAACGTCAAGTAGACCAACACCAAGAAAACCATGACGTTCATTGAGTAGCCTCTAGAGACACTTCGATCATGGTGTTTCCCACATGGTTCATAAATAATCCTTTTGAACCATGAAATTTTTGATACCAAGCATTAGCTCGGTATCAAAAAGTTGATAACCATATTTCTCACCATGAGCAAAATTCATATAACGAAATCCATCATCATGCTTTGAACATTAGCATATATATGATACGTGGGGGATCGTCCATTAAATTACAATATATGGGACGTCTCGCAACGTCGGAACCATCTTAATTCCGCGCACCACCGTTGATACCACTGTTCATTCTTTTAAAGGCAAAATAATAAATTTTTTGAAGAATATCATACACACATATACGTTAATAATTTAAGAAGATTTGAATGGTTGAGGATTTACATATGAGATTCTTTGTAACAAATCATCGATATGTTTTCCGTGCCTGAATTGAAAACAGGACGAGACAATTGCATATTTGAATCTTTTGCAATCTCTCTTTCCATATCTACTGAGATGATCATGCAAATACGTATAGGATTTTGCACTGTCTAACTCTACAAGGCACTTGTTGTGTAGATTTTGGAACCCCCGAGAACCTTGCCAACTTTGATGCGTTCCATATTCTTAACGCTGTATCCTTGTTTTCTCTTATGAAAAAAACAAGAAACATCTAAGAGCGTACTGCTTTTTCCTCTTCATTCAGTGCATTATAACTAATTTTTAACTGCGTTGTATCTCAGTATGAAGTCGTCTCTCTAAGAATATCTAGTTGGTTTTTCCGGAGTATAATTTGTCATCATTTCTATAAACAAGTGACCCAAATACTTTCAAAGATAACGGCAAACCATTACGAGCATCATATGAAATTATCTACCGAGAAGAGATTCAAGTCCCGGTAGTGGATCCTACGTCAAGTGAAGGCATAGGAACGGAGGAGTTAGGCGTCGCGAGTGTTGAGTCACGAAGGCCATTTAACTTGTAAATTGATGTCTCTTCGACTCTTTCTCTTCTGAAGCTTGACTTTGTCCCAGAAATGTAATTATTATTAAGCTATCGTAATCGAACAACAATTTCAACGTCACGGCGAAAAGATCATAAACTCGGATTTTCATCATTTACATCATCGAGACTACTAGTGCGCTAGAATATGAGAGATGCTTCCTCGGCATCCCCCGTACCCTCATGAGCATTTTCTATGGGTTTATCCAATCGACTCAAACGCTTAAGAAGTTCTCTCTTCGCAATGAAAGTCGAGAGAGTGTGTGTCTGCTTCTAGCGCTTACATATGATAAAAAGCACGATCTACCATAATATGAATTTTTCCCGTTAAAAATTTCCTTTGCCCGCCGTTGTCTTCTTCCTACGCCACTCTAACTCCCTACGATTCCAAAGATCGGTGGTTTCCCGTCTGCCGTTTGTGCAATAGTCTATCGTATTTTCAAAATCTTTTTGAATTTCTCATCCAAACCCTGTTGGATATTTGGCCACCTCCAACTGCGGGTCTTTTTTATCTGCTCAACACACGTTCAACAACCTTCTCCAAAAGCATCCCTCGTCGTCGTCGAGTGATTCGAAAAGAAAAATAAATAGAGGAGTCTAGTGACAAATAAGTAAACTTCTATGCAACAAAAAAAATAATAACAATGCGAGGGAGGAGATTGGAGTTCTCGCCCATTACGAGCCTCTAGTTCGAAAACCGCTTATACCACGCAACATCGGACGCAGGCTTTTCTCCTGCGTTCAAGAGTTGCGGGGTCGTATCTCTCGGTTCTCACTCTGTTTGTGCGAGGGCTTGGGCATACAAGCCCTTTTTGGCCCTCGGTCCACACGAGTTCGAGAGGGTTTCACATTATAAAAGGCTGGGATAACGCGCAAAGACACCGTCTCTAACATGAGGAGGAGCTCTTCAAGACACCAACGAGATTCCGCGTATCGTGGAGAAAAAAGCTGCAATGTGAATCGGAAGAGTCGATTTAATAGCGACTTTTATTTGTGAATCAAAGTAATCACCCTCCTGTGATTCTTTTTTGGTCCAAAAATACTTGGTATCCATATAAAAGAAATCGATGATAAAGGTGAGCACGCCGAAGTTTTTCTTTGTGTCGGTACCACGCGTGGTTTATAAATATATCATACGGGTGATTGTTGGGATTAACGCACAGTGGAGGTGGAGAGCAGAGGCGACAGAAGCGATAAGTGCAGTAATTGTCCATGTTAAATGTGCAGCACGAAGATAATCGTGAAAAGAAGGGCGAACCTTCAAATTCTATTTCGGTTTGAGGGTAGTGTTGAGGAAGTGAGGATGCCATTGTGAATAGGCAGTATAGAACTAGAAATGGGATTTCTCGACGACGTGGAGATTAGGGTTGTGGGTTGCGAGAGGCCCGAAGTATGGAAATTGGAAAAAAAAATGACGGAGAGCTAAACCATTCGCCCCCACGGGTTTATGCTCCTCTATAAACCCCGCTGGACAATAAAATCCAATGCGACTCCTCACTGCCCTCCTTAGTGAAACTCCCTTTTCATTGTAAATGATTTGAAGCTGGAAACTCAATCGAAGTGAAAGAGAAGATGCACGAGGCGCCGAATGCATAGTACTAAGGCCACAACTTATCTCGATTGCGCATTCGTAATTTCCCGTAATACAACCGGAATCTTTAAGAAACCCTTTACAAAATCATGATAAGATCTTCAAATACCATTTTATGTTTATGATGTTTCAGCCTTTTACTTAATGTGGAGATTTCTTTGGTAGATTTTTTTACCAAGTAGAATTTGTTTTGAAAAAAGGATTTGTTGAAATTACAATTTTTAAAATTTTAAAATTTTTTGAATCTATATTTTAAATCACATAAAAAGATTTATAAATTAACTAAAAGTTATCTCATTTTAAAATAATAAAAATTTTACAATTTAATTAAAAAATTATGTTACACTTTTTTTAACCTAAATGTTTATTACAACATCAATAATAAATTTGAAAATAATATTTAAAATAAAAATTTAATGATATATTATATTTAAGTACAAAAATAGCAATTTACTTTGAATGTAACTCATTTTAATTCCATATCATGGTGGCAAGTTAGATATTGGGTAACTCTACAAATTATTCAAATTTGCTTTAAGAAATTTTATATATATATATATATATATATATATATATATATATATATATATATATATATATATATTAAAGAAGAGATTCACGGAATTCAAATTTGAATGTCCCTTCACTTTCTTTATTTTCCTATTTACAATAATTGCATAAATTCCTTAATACTGAAATATTAAGTGTCAACATCTCCTCTTAATGCGAAGGGATGTTGGTGAGTCCAACTATCATGAATCTTCTCAAACTTTTCTCTTCCAAGCACTTTGGTGAAGATGTCCGCAATCTAGTCATCTGTGGAACAATGTCATAGATGGATAATCTTGGCCTCAACATGATGTCGAATTAGATGATATTTGGTATTGATGTGCTTGGTCTCAATCACTTGGAATTTGGGTTCTTGGCCAACTTTATTGCAAAAGTGTCATCGATCAAAAGAGGAGTTGAATGCTACTTGTTTCTCCTAAAAAATGTTCTTGAATCTTCCTAAGCCACACAATTACTTTGCTTTAGTTGTTTCCACATATTTAGCCTCGGTTGTGGAATATGCTAGAACTTATTGTTTGCATGACCTCCAAGAGACAACTCTTGATCCAATACTCATAACATAACCCTAATGTAGATACTCCAATTTTTTTATCTCCATAAAAATCTGAACTGCAGTATCCAATCAAAGCTAAAGTCATCCACCTCGTGTATACTTGAATCTAAAGTCTTGAGTTTCCTTCAAGTACAAACTCTTTTTTGTAACAAGAAAATGGCTCTCACAAGGCTTTCACATAAACCTAGAGAGGATTCCAACATCAAATGAATTGTCTAGTCTAGCAATGAGTCGGGTAGTTGAGACTTCGTACAAGTTTTATGTACTTTGTGTATCATCCTCAAAATCCCTTTCCTTCTCAGTTGAAGTGAAAGATTTAAATTATGTTCCATTAGAGTAGTCAAAAAGGAGTGCGCTTAACCATGCCAAACTTGTTCAACATATCTCCAATGTACTTCGAGAGAGAATATAAAATTCAAATATTGGATTACTTCAATACCAAGATAGTAGTGAAGAATATCCCAAATTTTCCATTCAAAACCTTTCTTTAGTTCTTTCTTTATGGATGCAATGTAATTCTCATTGCTCCATGTCATGAGTAAGATCATCTACATACACCACAAGGTATACAAACAATTTTCCAACTTTTTGCTTGACAAACAAAGTTGCATCATCAAGATCATAGTGTTTGAAATTGAGCTTGAGAAGATGCTCAATCAATTTCTTGTACCGCATTCACTAAGGTTCTTGTTTGAGGCCTTACAAAGATTTGAAAAACTTGCGAGTAGTTTGTGTTCTTGACCCTTGATAACGAATCATACACGTTTGGGGACAAACATTTTCTTTTAGCATCGCCATTCAAGAAAGAAAATTTTACATCCATTTTGATGGATTTTCCAAGCATTTTTGAGCTACCAAGGCAAAGAGAGTCAGTACGGTAGTCCATTTTTTCTTCAGTGAAAAAAGTCTCCTCATAATCAACCCATTCCTTCTGCGCAAAACCTTTTGCCACAAGCCCTATAGCTTTATGCTTATCAAATGACCCATTTGCTTTATGCTTGTCAAATGACCCATTTTTATGCTTGTTTTTTGAAGACCCACTTGTAGCCTATCAGCTTTTGGTTCCTAATGGAGGATAAACCAACTTCCCGAGGTGCCATTCTTTAAGCATCACTTCATATTGTTTTTAACGCATCGCTTCTTTCCATTCATAATGAGAAGCGACTTCTTTGAAGGAAGTTGGTTCGAAATATGTAGACAAAATTAGTTCACAATCATAAGAAACATCCATATTAATCGGTGAATCAGAATTGTCTATACCCATCTCCATTCTATCCAGAGTAAATATTCTTGTCCATTTCTTTCCAACCTCATTAGAACAACACTTTCTAGAGTCTTTGTGAGCCATTTTGGAGAATCTTTCTGATATGGCACAAATTGCTCAATTGACTAAGATGGGGTTGAATCAAGATTTATCCTCCCAATTCTCTCAATCAAATCACTCAAAGTGTCTTCTTGATCGCGGTTGGATCTTCATGAGGGGGGGGAGAGTACTGAGAAGAAGATTCCATAGATTGATCCTCTGTATAGGGATCCCCCCTTCAACATGTGGAATCTCACCGTCAAACCCTTGAAATTTTTTTGCATGCCCGCATCTTTCCAAGAGATCAATTTGTTGCTCAACAACATTATTAGTCTTGGAAGATTCAAGAAAGATCACATCTCTAGATATTATAAACTTCTTATTTACTTCATCATATGTAGACGATATGCTTTGGAGGTATCCGAGTACCCCAAGAAGATATGCACCGAGTTTGTTTCGTGTTCCTTCTATGTATCAAGACATACTGTGGAACCAAAAACCACAGAGATGCCCGACCGAAGGAATGTGGCCACACCACATTTCATAGGGAGTCTTTTTTTTGAGAGCATGATAAGTGGACACCTATTCTTTATATGCACCACACATAGAACTACATCAACCCAAAACATCAACTTTACATTTTTTGAAAAACATCATTGAATGTACCATATTTAAGATTGTCTTATTCATTCTTTCAACTACACCATACGATTGAGAATTATAAGGCACACTTGTTTGATGTTTGATCCCATGTTGGCGAAGATAGTTTTTCAAATTAATTTTAAGTATATTATTTTTCATTATTAGTTTGAAGAGAGCCAATATGTGATCGTGCATCATTTTGAGCCTCAATATTCGGTGTAGTTTGAGCTTCGATGGTGCCAAGCCCCGATAGCTTGAGTTTTTGACCGTTTGCGTAGTAGACTACTCCATAAATATTATCAAGAATTATTTAAAGAAATATTTTCTAAAAATCATGTGGAAAATTTCTTCTTGAAATCTGAAAAAAATTCAAGTATTGACCTGGTGATAAAAATACTATTAAAAATTCATATATTCAAAATGCTCAAACTATATACAAATCATAGATTCTTTTCATTCTATTCCAACAACGCTGAATTCCATCAAATCACATGCCTCATATCAAAAGTCACACAGCCAGATTTTATTGAACAATTAGCAACCAAAAGGTTGGATCGGGAAGGTCGTACAATGATGTGGCGTTGATACATGAACAGGTGAATGTGTAGGTACTAAGAATAGATAGCCAATCATGAGTGTGTTGACACATGGCATGACCATACAGGACAAATGGTGGGTTTTTGTTTGTTAATGAGGTTTTTGGTTGGACCAATCGGGAGGTGCCATGTGGCTTAATGAGAGGGTGCCACGTGGCCCCTCAAAATTCATGCAAAAAATTATGTGTGAGTGAGCCGACCAATCTCCCCGAGTTCAAACGCACGAATTTTCAATTAACAACCAACCATCTCACAAATAGACCACAAGGGTCCTCGTTAATACCTATGACAAATTTTATATTTAAATTGTAATTTTTGGTGCTCATGAGAACATGGCCCCAACTCCTTGGTTGTATGGAAACGTGATGTGCCCCCGGGTAGCTAGGGACTGTGCAAATGGCTCCAGCCCCATGTCACATTCATTGGAAAAAAACCATTGGAAGAGTTCTCATAGATGGGTTGGCGCGTGGCCCAACCTGAAGGTCCAGTGAATTGCCACCAGCAATTTCAAGTGTGGGTGATTGTCAAGGCGTGCGGCCTTTGTCCCATGTCTCATTACATGAACTCACGCGACCACAACCAAAGGCGGAAGTTAGTCACGTACACCCAACTAATTCTTCGACAAATTGCTCGCATTTCGAGGTACTCTGTCATCATCGTGAAATTATCGCCTGGCCGGATACGCCAAAGTGATAAAACGTTGCTATTTTTCGAGTTTGGTGAATTTACAGATGTGGCAGAAAAGAGCAAGGAGGTCTATCTTAGCCATTTTTTATCCTTTTTTTAGTCCAAGAAGACCTTACCTGTGTGCTTCTTGGGTGTTCCGGACACAATGGAAGAATTTGCTTTGTGATTTGAACATTGTATGTTGATTTAATTGAAATTTTGTTGATATACTCAAAGGCCAACATTGGAAGTTAACTCCGGAGATGTAGCCCAAGAGGGTGAACTCTGTCATCAAATTTTTGTTTTGTGATGTTACATGTTGTCTATTTTTTCTTCACAGAGCCAAAACATAACCAAAATGAATAAGCTTATATGTTTTTGCTAAATTGATCGCTCACAAGGCATAACTAAATATAAAATTTTTCAAGAAACCTTCAAATTTTTAACTTCAGATTTTACTTTTGGCATCAAAGCATGGTTGTTTTGAAGACCACTATGTTTGAAAGTCTTTTCGATGCTAATGGCTCAAATTGGAAAAGAAGAGGTGCTCGAAGAACCAAACCCATCTGACTATAAGAACGACAACAAAATACAAATATATAAACTACAAAACAAATATGCAAATACTCATTTCATTATTATCAAAGAACATAAACATGCTTACATACAAAATGGAAAAGAACTAGGTTGGGCAATGATAGCTTATCTATAGAAGATGTATGCACAGATGCTTCGAATAAGTACAATGAGGTTTTGAGGGCCTATTATGATTATGTAACAATGGAAAACCCTAAAACATCCAAAAATCCAATTCCAAGAGATGAAGTACCGTGGGTCAAGTAAATTGGTACATCAAATCTCTGTATTTAACTTTGGCATACAATCTATGTTTGACGTGGCACACACCGTTAGAAATATCATCCCAGGACTGCAATTTCACTAAAAGTGAGATAAAGGCTCATATTTCTATTTTTCCTACCCTCATTTAAGGCCTCAAAATGACTTCAAAGTTCGTAATTTGAAAAATTCGTTAAAGATAGTAAATTAAAGCAAGACCAGAAACTAAAAAATGAAAGAAACAATGGTGGGGGTCCAAGGGAATAGGCTAAAATACAAATATACACCGGATCACCCAATTTCTTAGGGAATATTTTATAAACCAACTCCAAAATAAAAATAAAAGAGAGATCAATGCCTTAGAAAATAGCCACTTAGGAACTCTCACATTACATAAAATGAACAATTATTGAATATCCAAATGACAAAACCTCATTTTCATAGGAGTCCATGGGGGTTACAATAATCCTAGCCAACCAAAATAATAATGTGGCACAATAATAAAAATAGTGGGGTTTTTTATGGGGCACAATAATAACAACATGGTGATTACGTGGGTACAACAACAACAACATTGTGGCGATACCAATAAAATGTTGGGCATCACACTAGTAATATAGGCACCCACATGCCCCCTCTCCTTCAAAAATTGTTGTCTCATGCTTTAGTAAGCCCTTTGGGATGCTTCTTTGCAAAATTCTCAACCTCCCATGTGGAATCTTCATGAGTAAAGTCTTTCCACTCGACAGATACTATGAAATTGATCGATATCGTAGCTTGCCAAGTTCTTGTTTCCGTGAATGCTTAGGTCCTTGTAATATGATTTTTCCTTCCTCATCAAAGCCTGGTAATATTGTTGAACTGAAGTTTGTCACCTATAACTTCTTTAAGCAGTGAAACATGGAAAATCAAAAATGCCACAATAGGGGCCAGGAAGATCCAATTTGTATGCCATAGTACCAAACTTTTTTCAACACCTAAAAGATCATAATACTTTGGCACACTATTATCCTTCTTAGCTTGCTTTGAGATACTGCTCAGAGCACAGAAATGTGAAAAATACCTAGCCTCCTACATCAAAACTTCTCACCGTGATGTTGATGTGCTTGTTGTTTTACTTCCGATTTTGTGCCAAATATAGGTAATCCTCTAAGAGTTGAGAACTTTTTGTTGATGCTTGATGTGGATTCTCACTTCTTGAACCTTAGAATTTTCGCTAAAGATGATGTGATGGATAGTGGATGATATTCATAAAGTGCCATAAATGGTCATTTTTTTAAGCCAAAGATGGAATAAAGTGCATATACCACCATTCAACAAAGGTAACCACCGTGTTTGTTTCTCTTTATACAAAACAACTGAAGACATTCCTTCCGAACATTGTTCACCATCTCATTTTTCCCATCCGATTGAGGATGACAACATTAGCTATGGGCTAGGTTGAGTACCCAAACAAGAGCATCCGTCCAAAAATTTTCATGAAAATGTGATCTTTGCTGCCATTTATACATATTTGGGTTTCCACAAGAAGCTAAGTGTTTCCATAAATGCACTAGTAAACTACACTTGCTTTAAATGGATGATATACACACAAAAGTGTGTATACTGGTAAAAGTTCTGATTAACTGACACTATTATGACACACTTTCCCTCGGATTTCCATGTAAAATCGTGTTAAAATCCTATTGAAACTTTCTCCAATGTTAATTTGGAATGGGTAAAGGTTGTAGTACTGTGGTCTTAATTGTCTCAACTTTATTTTGTTAGTAAACCAAACACTGCCACAAAAAAATTTGAATATCCGAATTAAGGCCATTCTAAAAAATATTTTCACCGTGTGGTGAGTTTTTTAAAAATCTCAGTGTCCTCCCTGAGAGGTAATCTCAAAAGAATCTTTTGTTTTAGTTAGGAATTATTACAAAGATATAAGTGATATTTAAAATACAAGGAATCATTTTTCCAACCAAATGGCTCTATGTAATGATCTGCCGCAACTTTTGAATGAGTGTCCATACTTCTTCGCCATTCTTCCATTCTCCTTTGCTTTGTTATCCAACTAGTTGGATAATAGAAATGAACAAAGCAATTCTTCCACCTCCTCGCCCTTTCGAGAGTGCATATGAAACAACAATTATCTTCTTTCTATAAACACTTCAAATTCATATAACCCAACATCTGCCACCCATTTTGATCAGTTTTCCTAAGATAGTCTTTGTTCCAAAAAGTACGAAGACTAGCACAATCAACTTTTACCTCACATCTTCCAGTTTAAAGGGTCACCATTTATTTAGTGCATGGTATTACCAATATTCATTCATAAATATATTTATGTAAATACTTTCCTTTGATTTAATTAATTAAAAGAAATGTCTTCCTTCTTACAATAAAACGACACTAATTCCATTTCCTAAGGCATCATATTCCACAATAAAGATTTCTTCTTGCAAGGCCCAAAGTATTTAAGACCTGGAAATAGGCACATTGCCCTTATGTCTCAAAGGTCTTGGCTTTTTAGAGTTCATGAAAGCATCTTCTTCAATAATGTTGTTAGAGGTGTCATGAGTTCTCCCACCCAATAAACTCAGATAATACTCCAATCATAAAATCCTACTTTCTTTATATCAAGATTTTCCACCTAACATTTTTAATTTTTTTACATCACCTTAACAAATTTCCTGAATAAAATGACTTAGATATTCCACCTCTTGTAATCTAAAGAAACATTTGATGATTTTGCATATAATTTGTTTCTCCTCCATTAGTTTTACACCTTGTTGTTATGTTATATGATCCTTCCAAGACCTGGCTGGAGATTAGTATAACATAAAAAACACTAACACAAATTTTCTAGGAAGGGTTTAAAATGGAATTCATCAACCCTTGAAATGTGAAGGTGCATTGGTAAGGCCAAAAGGCATGACCGAAAATTCATAATGACTCTCATGAGTTTGAAATGTTGTTTTGAATATCTTCCGATCTTCATTCTAATTTGATGATATCTTGAATGAAGATCCAACTTAGTAAAATAAATTTCTCCATGTAATTCATCCAATAATTTATCAATCACGGAATGGGAAATTTATCTTTAATAGTGAGCTTATTGAGCTCCCTATAATCTAGGCACATCGCCATGATCCATCCTTCTTGTGCTGATACTCTGCAATGAGAGAAAAGAACTTTTAATAGTTGAATTATACCGACCTCAAACATTTACGCAATCATATGTTCCAATTTCATTCTTTTGGACATATGGATATTTGTGGGCTTGATTTTTGGAGGAACACTTCACGGAATCAAATGACTAGCATGATCATGATCACGAATAGGTGGGAGTCCTTTGGGGAGTTTCAAACACCTTGGAATGATTGTCCAACACTTTTGGAGATCTGTAGAAATAGATGATTTTTATGTTGGAACTTCTAGTGAGCATAATTGTGCAATTGCGCCTCGTTGTTATTTCTTAGGAAGCTTTTGTCATGACATTAGAGCTTATTATCTTTCCCAAATTCATGCGATACCACGTAATTCAACCTCATTTCCTTCCAAAAAAAAAATTCAGAAAAGTTCTTAAAGAATTAAAAGCTACCGCCCCAAAGATAGTAACCATTGTACTCCTAGTACAACATCAACACCTCCCATTAGAATGGAAAACATTGGACTTTTCAATGCATATTCCCCATGGTTAGCTTGATATTATGGCATTTTTCCAGGCAATTTATAGTCCTTCATTTGCAACCATCACTTGATGTTTTCTGGTGTTGGGTATAGGAAGCAATTAAATTCCTTGGCTACCTTACAATGAATAAACTTATGGAGTACTACTTGAATCAATCAACATTATTATTTTTTCTTCTTGATATGTCTCACTATCTTGAGGATTTGGAGTGGTAATTCTGTGAGCGTGCATTACAAGATATGGTTGGACTCATTTCTTCTTTCTCTAGGGTTAGTTCTTTGGTGTATATCCTCTTCTTTTGAAATTTAGTCATTTTCTTTCATCCTCTTCACAATCTATGTAAAATAATTTCTTCTCGGCACACTAATGACCTTTAGTGTATTTCTTTATCCTAGCTGACAGCAAAGCCCTTTTGCTCTTTTTTTCCAATTTTGTGGTGTTAACCTTGTAGGTTGTGGAACTCTAGGAGTATGACACTTCCATATTTATAGATGTGAGGGAGTAGGCTTCCTTGTTGCCATAATTTCTTTTAATTTTTCTTTCCAACCTAATGCCTTCTCCAATATCGGGTTCCCAAGGAAGGCCTCATGTTGAATGTTATCCTTTAAAGTCCCTATCGAGACATCAATCCTATGTTCCTGGAATATCGATTGCCATATATTCAATTTTTGGAAGTCCTCAATGCTGCTCCCATTAACCCTTTTGTTTGAGATTTATCAATTGGCTAAAAAGGTGTTTCTATTTGTATCCTCATAATGTGCTATTATTTCCTACGTAAAAATTGACCAAGTGACAATTTACTACGAGAAGAAAAACCATCGATACCATACAAATGTATTTTTTGTTCTAAATGTAAAGTTACGATGCGTACCTTTTGGGTGTTTTACGTATGGAGATAAAAATATTACTCATCATGTAGTATCCATGTTACGAGATCCTTTTCAGCTTCCTCATATCGAGCTTTGGAATATGGCGAGTTTTCAATCCAACATTAAAGTTTGCTAAATCACTATTAACATTTATTTTGTTCTCATCATGAGTTTCTGTACTACCTTTTCACCATTAGGAATAATTTCTTGTATCAACTTTGTCAAACCTTCCATGTCTACTTTTAGATCATTCTTCATGTCTTCTGTTGTCTTTCATTTTTTCATCTATCTTAGCTTCCATTCCATTTCAAAACTTCCTTGCCTTTCTTCAAACCATCAATCTTAGCTTCCACATTTCTTCAAAACTGCATTTCATTTTTTGTTGCTTTTGCGAGGAAGCTTAGGTGATGCACTTGTTGTTGTAATTTTTATATATGTAACGCTTGCACCACTTCCTCTTCATGAGTCATGGTAGAGCCTTACGAGGCTTAATAGGTGTTGAATTCTTTTTAGGGGGAGCCATTCTAGAACACAATAATAATGTATATGCTTGATATTCCCATGGAATCCCTTTAAGCGATTTTTCAAACAAGACTTATGCAATTTTAAACAAAAAATACACACCTTTTTCATGCTTTTGAGGATCAGTGTTATTTGGATGTATCTTTGAAATTTCGGATCCAGAAGAATTGAGCTTCGAGATATGTAGTAGCCCTCTACGAGTCTTCTTTCCAATTCACGGAGTCTTACCCGATTTGGGTTATTCAAGTCAAACTATGTCCAATCTCCCACACAATGACCTAATTATGGACTGGTTATTAGAGCGAACTTATACGGCTTGCCACATGTCATTGTTTCCTCCTTCGGCTCGTTATACACAAGAAACTATAGTTCATGTAATTTTGGCTACTTTTTACGGGAATTCCAATCGATTCTCGGAAGGAGAGTTATGACGATTTTCCCAAGGTCACCTGTTGAAGGATGAAATTTAGGAATTTTATACTTCTTCCATAGATCATATCTAAAGAAAATATTCCGAACCAAGATTTGAAATTTTTACGAAGTTCCTGAGGCTTTCTTCCCAAATGGGGTTTTTGTAACCACGAATCTTTGTAGAAACAAGTTATAATTAAAATGACATGATGACACAGTTTGGACAGCCATACAAAACCCTAGAATCAAAGCTCTAATACCCCAAATGTTGTGAAACTAGCTCCCAAAATAGAAGAGAAAATAAGAACAACGCCTTAGAAATAAGCCATCGAGGGAAACCTCCTTTACATTACATAAATGAACAATTCTTGGATGATTCAAATGAAAAAACCTCCTTTCCATATATAGGAGTCCATGGGTCACAATATAATCTAGCGACTGACAATAATAATGTAAGGGCACAACAATAAAAATAGTGGGGTTTTATCAGGCCTGATAATAATAATATGTGGATTACGGTACAACAATAACTTAATAAGGGTGTGACACCTAACAAAAATAAGGAGGCTGCACTAGTAATATAGGGACCTAATAGAAGCAATGATCCCCATTGTGTTGAGTGCCCCATGATATGGAAACACGCTAAACTTGGTCCTTTGGTGAGCCCTTTCCTTGGTGTGGTATTGGTTCCAACTTTGACAACTAGATATGCTAATGAGTTTTCTGATATGTGTCCGCAGTCCTATCAATTTACACTTCTTGATGTGGCTTGGGTTGAGCTTTGTTGCCGTCCAGCTCTCAAAAAATGTCTAATGTGTTGAGCAATGGGGGGAAAGTATGGTCGCGAGTTGATCCACATTGAATATTGAATTCTCAATCAGGAATGGTGGAATGTTGAGCTCGGAAGATTTGTCCACAGAAAACCTTTAGTGATGGTGTAAGGTCCATATCGAAGTGGTGAAGCTGCAGGTAGGCTATGCTGAGAGTGCATCCTTCTACAAATGTAACCAAAATTTGTCACCCACCTAGAACTTGTGTGGCACTCGATGTTGAATCATGGCATTATTTGTGCTTAGCATTTACTTTATGCAATATCATGGACTGTTAGTTGATGTGTTGAATGCATATTAAAGTTGTTATATGTCATCTTCAAACTAGACGGTGAATCTAGCTAAGTAGTTGCAAATGGTATGACCACAATAATGGGACATAGTGGCAGTCTAACTCCACATGAAAGGGTTGTGGTCATTTTAACTATGGATAGCTGTTGTGAATATGTTGTACATAGGGAGGCTTTGATCCCATGTGTGTGGATACTTTGAGTTATGTATGCTTAAAATTTGTATGATCATTAATTTGTTGACGACCTTTATTTGGCCATATATGTTTGGGGGTGTAGGTGCGTGGAGATTAGTGAGCTTGATATCCAACATTGACCGGAGGCTTGACCAAGCTTAGGTTTTGTTGTCGATCTAGATAATGGACTATGGGATCCCAAAGTGTACCCATACTCACTCAAGAAGGCTTAGCAGTAATATTACATTGTGATACTCTTATTGTGACCGCCATAATGGCCATCTTAGAGGAATTTGTCAATGACCACGAAAACTTCGGTTGTTTCCATGCTTGGTAGAAGGAAGGGTAAAATGTAATCCATGGAGATGGATTCCAAAGAGCTAAATAGGAGTAGGAAAAGGATTTTATAGGCCTTTCTTCTTCGTGGTTAGTTTGGAAATGACGTAGGCCGGTGCGGGATATGATGTACTTCCCAACATCTGTTGAAGGTTCGGCCATTAAAAATACTTCTACAACTGTTGTCCCTATTTTCTCTTTATTTTCTCTACTCCAAAATGTCCAACAAATCAATTGTAGTGTGCCTCCATATCATCTTGTACGTTTGTAAGGAACATAGAGGTGTCCCAGAAGTGGAATAACGATTGCACCCTGGAGGTGAAAATTTAGAAATTGCTTGCCTTCCGGAGCACTTGGTATATGTTGTCAAATTACGGATCGCTCTTGTAAGATGTGGCCACCCCAAAGTCTCATGTTCACAATAGTGCCATGGGTGACACCATGATTGACGATGGACTAAGAAATATGCACAACTGCTGGTTCTCCACTTCTTGTAGTTAATGTTCAAATGGAGATGTTGCGAGGGTATGTGGACCATTTCGATGGTGATAGTTTTGTAACTTCCCTTATTAATACTTGTATGAAGCTGCGGGGGTTGATGAGGTACATGTGGATGACCATTTCCTTCCCCATAATGTAATTCTTACAGTGTTAGTGATCCTAAACAATGGAGTAAATATCTTTGTCATAGGAGAGATACTTTCAGACGGTGTACGAAAATGTCTCATTGCGATATGCCACTAGATGCCCCTGCGGAAGTAAGAATTGCACCAATTTCATAGTTGTAGGAAAGCTGTCTCAATCTCAAATGGTTGTTATAGGTATGGTAATTTGAAAGGGTGCATGAAGTAGAGGCAATGGTTCAACTCGAGAAAATGAATCCTATTAGGATTAATGAACCAAAAATTTTTCTTTAAGCCGGCCCTTGGTGACTTGACTCAAATTCCAATTGATGTAGAGAGAACCCCAACACAAACTTGGTAGAAATTGGAAAGACCCAAAAGTTGCGAAGCTTCTATTTAGGGTATAGTTGGGGTTGTGTCGTGAATAACGCTTGTATATCTTGGTTGCAGGTCTGTTGTCTTTGGCCACCTTGACCACTCCCCATTTTTAAATTTTAGAAAAGATAAATCACATTTAAACTGTGGTTCCCGCTTCCCCCCTTTTATCTTCTTCCCTAAATAGAAATAAAGATTGTGGATAAAATGATGCATATACATTCTTATTTACAAAGTGCCTGTTTCTAAAAAAACTTCAGTCTGATGAGTTAGAAGACCTTTTAACATATTTTGAACATATTAGAAAGACTTTATACTTAATAATATGCTAATATGAGTATGATGTCGCAATCGCATTTTAGGAGATAGTATTAAACGGTCCATTCCATTTTAGATCTCCGATGCGATCGGGATTTAGTAGAAAGCTTATTAATCCTTCCTTTCAAACAAATGTGCACGATACGATTGTCGCAATCGGAAAAATTGGCATGAATTATGTTGTATTATTTTGAACATCTTTGAAGACTTGCGATGCGATTGTTACTTCGCATTTATTCATCGCATGTAGTCAAAAGTGAATTTTAACATTTATTCAGGGGGTCTGTGGAAGTATCCATTTGTACGACACCATTAATTGAAAATCAGACAAAGATCATGGGTTATTTTGTTTTCAATGCGTGAATGTGACCCCTTGGAGAGCATTTATGTTGTAAGAAATACATGGAGATTAGATGGTAATTAAATAAGCGGATACGTGGATAGTTGTTCTGTTATTATGTTTTATTTAAATTTGAAGGCATTCATTTGAATTACGAGAACAAAATTCTAATCCTTTCATTCGCAGAGCAGAGGAATTTCTCGAAACCGAAATGTCAAAGAAGACGAGAAAATCTAAAGCTGCTTTTGTTGCGAAAGCCCACTGTATTAATAGCTACCCAAAGAAGCAGGTGAGGCTCGAGCTAGTCACGGACACCTCACATCGAGAATTTGGGAAAGATGACACATGGGAGAATGTATACAATTTGATTGAAAAAGAGAAACCTAGGGTTATTGTGCCTAAAGCAAGCCCCTTTCAGTGAAGAAGATTGATTCGACTCTAAAACTCAACTCGATTGCATTGGAAAAATCATTTTTTACAGGAAGTATTGCCTGGAAAACATATTTCCCCTACTATGATATTATTGATGGGTCATTGACAATGTGACCATTCCAAAATAGGACTTCATTTTAGCCACGGATCGGTGTTCGGTTCATTCGGAGGCGAGGAAGATATTAAAGCAATGTACCATCTTCCCAACATGGAAGATTTACAACGAAGACTTCCTTAAGGAATATCTTTATAAAACATCCAAACCGGGCGAGCCAATCAAAGAATGGAGGAATAATAGTGAGAAGCATAAGCGGGAGGCATCGAGTATGTACTCTTGTGGAGTCTCTCTGCGCCTCCATATTGTTATCTTCAGACGATGATGTGTAGGTTGTTCGGGAAACGATAACTACTGCTAGTTTCTATTCAAATGGTCTCGTTAATTCATTTTGTTGTTGAATTACGAGAAGTTATGGATTGGGCTGTCATTTTGTCGGATAAGATAGCCAATCGAATTCTAGAGTACGAAAAGACAATAATTTAGGGAATTCCTTATTCTTTTTGTGCTTATATTTGTTCTTGATTCAATTACGAGTTCCCCATGCTAGGTTGGAGATGGACCCAAAAAGAACCTCCTATTCATGTGTATCACAAGTTCTTATGGAAAGAACATTTCAAACTTCATGTTTACGAGTTTGCTATGGTTTTCTAATTTCGATTTACCAAACCATTTTTGGTAATTTCCCCTCTAGACTTTCCAATAAAGCCAAGATTGATTTGTCCTCTATCGGAGATTGGTTCGAAGAAAAAATTCACTTTCTTAGAATTTTGGGAGTATTGTCGACTACATATCCTTCCCCTATACGTTCAGGATAAGTTGTTAACTCGGGATATTTCTTATCAACTAACGATGAGGAATGTCTAGAATTTTGAAAACAAATAAAAAGCTTATGTGGACCTAGTCACTTTTTAAGTGTGGTGACTATACTCTTAATAGTTTTGCTCATCGTGAGAAAAGTTGGTAAGATTTCTGATCTTAAGTTTTCAACAATTCCTGGAAGGCAATACGACCCAAGAAAGTGGCGTATGATTTTACTACCTCTATTTCGATTGCTCGGTTCGAACATGAACCAGTCATTTTTAATGATTTATTTGTTTCCGTGGATGATATATCCCAAGTTTTTATTTATTAAAGTCAAGTTGCGGGCGGACATGAAATTTTTGTTGTTGTTTGAAAGTAGAGGTTGTAGTACCTCTTGATCGGTTGAGTTCCCACACGGGGAAGAAAGCATCACAACGGAAAGAAAGTAGGAAGTAATTTTGGTAAAAAGTGTGAGGGGTGATCTGATGCGAGAAGAGAAAAAAGGATGACGGCGGTGAAGGCGACCTTGCGAGAACGAAACAAGCTTGCTCAAAAAGATACACAAAAGCCTTTAGTTCATTAGAAAGAGAGCATAGATGCGATGCCCATGTACATATTGAGAAAGGAAGCACGAAAGTAAAAACAACGGAGCAGACACCCAAAGAATGATACAAACAATAATGCGAGTTCTCAACTTGGAGGACAAGTAGATCTTGAAGCTGGTTGTTTCTCCTCATTTGCTAAGTCAATATCAACAATTTTCCCAGAATGGGAGGCGCAAAACACTCCCTCAAGTTGATAATCCCAAAGATCGGGATGTAGAAATCATTCTTGAAAACCCCACGGGGAGAAATTAAGCTAAAGATAGAAGAAATCCCTCCTTTAGATATATTTTACGGTCCCAAACATAGGGCTATGGTGAAAAAACAAAGAAAAGGAACGGATCAAGATGCCCTTTTTAGCATCTCTGAGGGGAATTTCTAAATATTGTTTATAAAAATGCTGAGGTGGATCTATTTGAGGATCTCAACAAATTGTCTCGATGTCTTTTAGGTGCCTAAGAGAAATCTTGCCACTATATAGATAAAGCTCGAAGTTACAGTGGTGAAAGCAGATATATAATTGCTATTTTTGAAGAGCAATTTGCGGGGAGATCAACAAAAAGATTATTAAAAGTTGGAAAAACAAAATATAGGATGCGAACTCGAGAACTAAACAACTTCAAAGCATTTCATGACTGTGAAAAGAAGAAGATTGATGAACAAGCCTTGGAAAAGCAGCCTTGATTGAATCAAGAGGTAGAAAAGCTACAAAATCTTCTACAAAGTGAGGAGAGAGAAATTCAAAGATTGAGCGAGGAAAAAAAATGTTCCAATCAACATTGGACAAGTTCAAGCGTATCCTAAGTTAGCTCAATTCATAAACTGAAGCTCTTGAAATAAACAAGCGCTATCTCAACGAGTTAAATGAATTTTGTGCAAAAGGAAGTTGACACAAATTGAGCCTTTGTGCGAAATAACATCATCTTTGATAGATAACTTTCTATTAGATCACTCTTAGACAAGAAATTGATAAACTTGATGATAAAATTTCCGAGTTCCTTTCATGGCGGAGGATCTGACGAGGAAGAAAAGCTAATCTTCCTAGAATTGAAGAGAGACACAAGAAAATTTTATTTATGGAATGGGAACAACGATTGATGAAATCGAAAGAGCCATATCAAGGGCTAAAGGTTTAATGAATAATTCAACACAATTGATTAATGACGGCTTATGCGCTACCAATTTGATCCTGAGATTATATAGGCAAGTTACCTAAAGTAAAAGAAAGCACATTCCAGGTGGAAGGAAGAGATAATCGATAAAAATCAGCAGGATTAGCAAACTTGAGAAATTTCATGGGATATTATGCGTCTTTTGATTAAGACACCGCGACCAACCCAGGATGGCCATCAAATTCCTTTAGATGCACTATTCATTGTATCATTCTGAATTATACGATGCTACATATACGGAAATTACATTCAAAAATGAGTCGGCCAAAAATTCAAGATATGCTCAAATTTGCCACCTTCGCACATCCCTGTGATGATCAGTGAGCGATCTATTATTTCACATTCTATTTGAGATATTTTTATTTTAGATAGATTGTAAAGTGTTTAGTTATTTTGTTTTGTTAAGTACCTATTTAAACCCCTTTCATGCATTTAGAAAGGGGTCCTTAGTGATAATATTTTTGACTTAGGGGATTGTTTCTGTACTCCATTGCTCTATATTCTTTTATAAAGGATCACATCGTTAATTCTATGCGGAATTATCTTTAAGAATTGCATTTATGTACCTTGAAGTCGATTTTACATCGTAATTCTTCAGATTAAAGTATCAAATTGCATTTGAGAAAGTCTCGAATGGATATAGTATTTTTATCTACATTCCCTTTTGTTGATTTCTTTGTTATATGATATTCTTTTAAATTTGCTATCATTTATATGCCGTTTCACAATATTTCTTTAAATATATCATTTTTAGTATATTGGAAACATTTATCTTTCATAGTGTATGTAAATGATATATACAATGATGAATACAATATGTTAATATAACTACGTTTAATTTCTTAATATATTGTCTTTATTTATTCTTTGCATTTCAATTAGTTGTAATACATTTTTATGGTTATTGTTCTAATTGAAATAATTTAAAGTTGTATTCACATATGATACCGGGTTAGTTCTAGAATTTCTTTATCGGTATTTAAATTAGATTAGTTAGTGCTTTTCATTTAGGTCATTTGATTCCATTTTCCCTTCATCTAACCATTCCATTACCAACCCATTCAAATTAGTAGGAAATTTGTCCTATAAATCCAGTTGGAGCCACCATCCCCAAACGGAAGAGGCATCTTAAGGTCCGTCGGGTGGTTATCCTGATGTTAAAGCGGCGATTTTTCGAGGCTTCAAAATTTTGGCGCTAGAAGGAGGGCCATATTATGAATGGATAATCTAAATACGAAAGCCATTCCTAAACTATCACCCTCATCACCTTCAATTTCTTCCACATCTCAAATCACAAGAAGAAATTGAGAAAGTATTCAAACACCCACTACCAAAGTTTCGGATCAATCGGATAGTCAACTCTTGAGTCCCCTGGGTTTGACCTTGACCCATAAGCCAAAGGTTTCTCATTATCATTAGAAAGAATCGGAATTATCTCTGAAGGTGATAATCCTCTTCTTTTTGTATTTGTCAAGTTTGACTCTTCAGAATATCTGCTGATCACAAGAAGTGAAAAACTTGGAATTTCCCCAAAAGAATTTCCTATACCTAGTAGAGTCAAACAAGAAAAACTTCACCGAAACGAAGGAGGAGTGGTACTAGTTCTCTCATATTCGATCATCTATTTCCCAAGCTCCAAATTAGGAAAGTACTAGTAGTCTCATCTACATACTGCTCGGTCTTCCTCCTCCACTCAAATTTCATCTTTGCTCAATCTTCCTCCTCCACTCAAATTTCATTTGTTCAATCTTCATCTCCTCAGCTGTCTCATTGTCAAACCTCTCTTAGGTACTTCATCGATTTACTACTAATGTACCGATTATCCCTTCTAACGTTCATCTACCATCGTTACAAGAATGACCTGACCAACTGAAGTATGATTGATGTTTGTGAATATGGCTACACCTTTGCATGATCTACGTCATCTTGAAAAATAGCTCCCAAATTTTAGTCAGGATAGTGATGTCAATGAGAAGAACATATCAATAACTTCATGCTTTATAAATCTGAATCCAAGTGGTGCATGAAGATGTTGTGATACGATTATTTCCCTATACTTTACAAGGAACAACGGATCACAGTAACTTTTCCTTACTCTTGATTCTATCTTGATTGGGATATGTTTGAGGGGCAAATTTTAACTAAATATGGAGATGATAGATCAGTTGCTACCTAATTAATGGTAGTCTCAATTTAAATACTAAATCAAAGGAACCCATTAAATACTTTAACTCATGATTTAATAAACTTTCTGAACAGAATCCTGCAGCATCTAAACCTAGTGAACAAGTTAGAAGTGAATGGTACATTAATGCTTTACCCTCGAAAAGATATAGCAATTTTTAAGTAGATAGAGGCTGCCAAACACCAACTTTAGGCAGAAAATGTGAAAAGCTATTTTAGTGGAAAAGAGGATGATTGCTCTTGATAAGAAAAACACTATTTGATAAATAAAATCAAACAAAGTCACTTTTTAAAGATGATTCCAGAAAAAAGGCTTACCAAGTCCATATGACATGGAAGGTTTCTAGAAAGTTCTTAAAACCATGTCTAATGAGATGATTGAGATCAAAAAGCAAGTAGCGAGAGACTTATACAAAGAGACCATTTAGAAATTTCAAGAAAATCAAAGCTGAATCAAAACCTCCCAATGCAATTTCAATGAGAATCGAGAAGATGAAGAAGAAGAAGAAAGAGAGAATCATAATATGAGACAAAGAAGATGAAAGGGAAAGAGAAGTAGTTGAACTAAATATCTTGGGATTTCATTCTCCTAATTGATCAGTAGCATGGAATAAGAAATATGCACAGCAAACACAAGGAGCAAATCTACATGAAACTTTGTTCAAACTGTTCCGAAGAAAGCATCCCCAACTCATTTAAAGACAAAACTCTACTGCAAAAAATACTTCTTCATTACCACTCAAAGGAATCAACGATCATCTTAATCCTCCCATCATCATCCAAAACTCACAGTATCGAGACCCGATGGACTATAATATTGTTGAGGACATGAAAAAGACTAAAGTGAATATCATTACATGAACTCGACAAACTCAAACATCAACAAAAGTTGTTATTAAAGGAGTTAAATGTTACCTATTGCTCCTCTACCCAGTGGTGTAGCGCTGAAAGCAACAAAGGGGTGGTAAGCCACCAGGACAAAGTAGATGCATCAAAACCTTGTTCTTATTGGAGAAAGATCAGGTTCCCAGTTTCGTTTGCTAACCTATGAAATCCACAATAAGAATTTGCATAATTGTTTCATTGATTCAGGAGCATATTCAATATAATGCCTTCTTCTCTGTGCTAAATTGAATATTGGTTAAAATATTGTTCATATTGTACAATTGGATCGCTCTAAGGTTCAAGTTATTGGAGAAATCAACAGTTACCATTAGGTAACCGACCTAGGATTGTCCAAAGAATTGATATTCTAATTGTAGATATTCAAAATTCTATAGGTTAGTGCTTAAGCAAGGGTAAGTCTGCCGAAACTTAATGGTTACATCACTACTAGCGTTATTCCCCATATGCGAAAAGCCCTACAAAGAGAGAAAACCAAATCAAATTAAATGTAGGCGAGAAAAACATATGATGCACTATTTGCAAGCCCGAGTTTGAACAACCTAGCGAACATGTAGCATTCAACAATAATATTCTTGGAGGTTATTACTGTAAGGTCTTTTCTTGAAATTTTATTGCACCACAATCACCATTCTCGTAAATACTTTTGTTTCTCAAATTGAAAATTTTCGCAATACAGTTCTTAAATTATTGAGCTTCTTATTCTTTTGTAGATAAACACGAGCAGCGATAAAATTTTATTTTGGTCATTATATTTTGATGGATCAAAATCTAGTGATGGAAGCGAGGGAGCAAGATGCATCTAAACTGATCAGAGGAGAGAAAATACATGCTATCATGTAGATTAAATTTTAGTGCACTAATAATGCTGGCAAGATAATGAAAGCTTTCGATTAAGGGCTTTATAAGGCCATAGGGTTAAATGTAAAATACCTTAAAGTATATGGAGATTTCGAGGAATTTCATAAGACAAGTAAGGAATACTATCCATTGTCTTACAGGCTGCATAAACCTATCAAACCCTAGTATAGGACCTTACCACTCAATTTCTAGCATTTAATATCTCTTCTATTCCCGAAATCAAAACACATCGGTGACTTGTTAGCTAATGTTACGTTCAAACTCCTTCCTACGAAAATTGCAATCCTGATAGATTTTTCGGTAGAGGTTGATTTTTAAGCCCCATGCGTCGAGACAATATTACTAGCCGGAGAGTATTCTACCATGATCAAGATATTTTGAATGTCTTAACACGAGAAAATCATATGATGAACAAATTATTGATGAAGATGATCACCTGATACCAAATTACTTTAGAAATAATGAAAATCCAATTCCTAAATGCATTTGTTAAACTTGAGGATCTTTATAGTCAGCATTAGATAGATTCAAGATAGCTACTAATGCTAAAATTCAAAGTACAACTTTGGAAGTTTGAATTAATCAATCAGCTAAATTCTATTATGAATATAATCTAAGTCTCAATTTAACTCAGCGAAAGATGCGCTTTCATTAAACACGAGTAAATATAAAATGTCTTAACTTGGAGTTATGAGGATTTAAGACTTGATATACGTAATTCAACACACAATTCCAATGTTATGCATAGTGTTAACTGTATTTAATAAAAGTTAAGAAAGTTTCTCCAAATCTTGAAGATCAATCCGTGAACTCCAGCAGACTTATGAAATCCAAAATCATTTTCTGTAAGGCATTCCAATTGGGTTTCCGATATGGTTCTGTCGAGGGAAGAAAAATGGCGATATTAAAATGCTGTATTGATTTAGGGGAACTTAAATAAGGCATGTCAAAGGACAATTTCCCATTGCCAACTATGGTTAAATTCTCAGGTAGGCCCAGTTACGAACTCATGTCCTTCCTTGATGGATTTTAGTTATAATCAAATTCTAGTACATCGAGATGATAGGTTGAAAACCGCTGGAGACAAATGGGGAACCTATGCTTATGAAAATGCCTTTTGGTTTAGTGAATGTAGGAGCTACTTTCCAAAAGAGCCATGGACATAGCATTTAGCAGTCCGATTAATAGATCAATTGTTATTTATCATTGACATAACAATTTATTCAAAGAAAGGCAATCATCTGAATCTGAAACAAATATTTAGAAGATGTAGAAAATTTGTGCTACATTAAATCAAAAAATATTCTGCTCTTGATCAAGAAAACTTTTAGGGTTTTTGTGTCCAAAGAATGGTATATATATCGATCTGACGAGAGTTAAGAGATTTACGATATTTCTTTACCTCACAATAAAAAATGCATGATGTTTTCTAGGTGGTTAATTTTAAAGATTCATTCAGATTTTCTCAAATTGTTTTACCTATGCGGATTATGAATTAGGAAAAACTCGGTGTTCAAATGGGGTCATAAGAAAAAGAGCTGTGATGCAATCAAAGAGGCAATCATTGATACTGCCTTTGAATACTCCCAATTTTCTAACGATTTTTCTGTATACTTTGGCAAACTTCTTATCTTGTTTGTTTTAACAGAGCTCAATGAAGTCAAAATCGAAGCACCAATTTCTTTCTTGACTCAAATCTGCAGGAGGTAGAAATTTAGTTAATATGATTAGAAAAAAAAATAAACACTCACATATATTAGTCAATGTAAACATTTGTTTTTCTCTTAAAACGCACACAAAAATGATTGTTCCTTTCTACGGCTGATGAACAATTATAATTCAAAGAGAAGTAGGAGAAAAAAGGGCTAATTGGGTGACAATTTTAAGAATATGATATTGACATTAAATGACCAAAGATTGTTAGAGGACAAAATTTTGCAGTTATGGCAGGCTGCAACTTACCCCGGAAAGGAAATCAAGATCCGAGAAAATGTTGTTCATGTAAGTTAGCTACATGTTATCGATTACAATCACAATGTGCTCATCTGATCTTTTACTTGAAAAATGGGTATGCTCCTTCTAATCTCAACTATAAGAATAAACGTGCTTTAAGATAGAAGGCTACTAAATAGGAAATCGTGTGTGATGTGTTATTCAAAAAATTATGATTGATCTTATTAAGATGTCTTGAAAAATTTGAAGCAAAAAAGAAGGTTTTGAAATTAAAATCTGGACTAGCGGGAGGTCATTTTGGAGGCCATACCATAGCCCACAAAATTATTCATTCTTCCAGCAGCTGATACATCCTCATGACAGCAGATTACTTCACAAAGTGGATAGAAGCAATTCCTCTAAAGGTAGCCAATTCGGTACGATTATTGATTTCATTGATCTCATTCATCATTATGAGTTTAATTATACCCTAATCCTCCAGTCTTTGATAATGCATCTGTTTAGGTAATAATATAATGGGTTACAGTATAAAGTTTCATAAAATTTGAATAATAGATCACTTATTCACCGAGATTATCTGATCACACTATTTGAGCTTCATGCATAATACATAATCTCTTCTACCATTGATCATCCATTGGGTAAAGCATCACATGCGCACATTAAAACATAAACAATCACACATATAAACACGGGATTTATGGGGAAAGCTTAAAGTGAAAACCCCGACTATCTGTATATTATAATGATAGAGAACATGTAACAATCATAGTACAAACTCCTCACAAGCTCGGCTATCTCCAATTGTTACACAAAACAAGCTTAGATCTTATCATGCTCTGTCTGCTCCACTGTCTGCTTTTTTTGCCTCTCTTTGTAATCGATATGGATAAGCGTGAGATCCAAAGTTCGAATCCCACCAAGATGTATTGCGCAATCCTCGTTGGTAATCTCAATCAATGTGTGTGCAAATCTCCTTCACAAGTATATCCAACGATAGTCAACTTGCTCTTTCACCTAACCTCTCCAACTTTGGTCTTCACTTATTTGTCATACTTGAGTTAAGCTGATGTATTCTTTAGTTGATTTATGAGTTAATAATTGATAGATAAATCATGATATTCACCACTCATCACTAGTGTATTAATCGGTTAGACTAATCACAACTAGTTCAACTAAGTTAAAGCTGAACTGCTCCATCAACTCCTCAATCAACTCCACCAAACTCTGCTCACATGGTTCATAATCATCATGCAATATCTCAATAAATCCTAGGGAATGGCGTAATTTCATACATCGACTACATGTGCCACGTAGTGGCATCAAGGCTGAAGTGCTCGAGGATAATATAATGTTTATAGTCCAAATATTATTAAAGAGCTAATATTAAACATATCTATTTTAGACTTGCAATCTAAAAATATATTCATGAGTATGTCTAAAAATGATCCATCTATTTTCCCGACTTGACCAACCATCCACAAATAGCATCCTGCAACTCTTAGACCATGATCCATATGTCTAAAAATAGACATAGTCTAAAAATAGACTTTGCGCCAAAAGCGTGCACGGGCCCACTTGGTGAAGGCGACTTCTTTCCACTAAGCTCCATCACATTTTGTTGCATTCTCAACGGTTTTAAATTAAAATATTGACTAAATATTATCCCACGAAGGTAATGGTTTAGCATAATCCACCAACAAAAAATCTCATAAAGATTATTAAAAGGACTATTGATCAAAATTAAAAGGGTGGCACAAGTCTTTAATCTTTGCATTATGGAGCTGATCGTATTACTTTTAAGCTGTTGAACTTCACCTTTCAATTTAGTTTATGGTAAGAAGGCTGTAATACCATCAAATCTAGCTCTTCCATCATTAGCCCTGCTTGTGCAATTCATTGAAGAAAATCCTTCCTCATCCATTCAATTATGAATTTGGTCAAATCTAAATTAGAAGAGGATAGAAAAAGCAAAAAGTGTTCACAAACATCAACAACTTGTTAAATCTTCTTTTGATTCAAATTCCATAGACTCAAAAATTTGTCAATTGGTGATCTTGTACAGAGAATGGGATAAAGCACATGAAGAAAAAGGTAAGCATACCAAATTTGAGAAGATGTGCCTTGGACCATTAGAGTCTGAAAAGATAGGCTCATATACATTCATACTTCAAGATTTAACGGAAAGAGAGAGAGAATCTCTTTACGCAAATAGGTTTGTCTTAGGAAATTATTTTTAAGGAGGTAACCCCTTCTTGCTTGTACATATTCCTTTACTGCAAATTTTTATTTATTTTTTTGTAAATAAAGGTTGTGAAGTCTTTGATTGACTTTTACTATTGAAAAAATTGTCTTGGAAAGAATGTTATAAATGCTTATTTTAAGTAAATAGAATTTTTAGGGAGTGAATTAATTTTATGTAGTTTAAAATAAAATGTTAAACTTTGAAAATTTGTTTAAAACATTTGCATGATCTTATGAAACTTTGAGGAAAATATAAATCATTATAAGTTTATTAAGCGAGAGAAAGATTATCTTTAAAAAATGAAATTTTTCAAGCTTTGGCAAACAAAAAACTAAAGAAATTCTCATCTATATATATTCTTAAGGATACAACTATTCATCCATCTGTTTGATTGTGATTTTTAAATGTATTAAAGAAATGATATGACCAAATTTAGGAGATAGAGTCTATTAGAGGCTTTGCTTACCATGATCATAGAAGTAATGAAATTGACATTACCAATACGCATACCAAAGCAGGGTAATAGCTGGCTTATAAATTAAGACAAGGAGTTTCATCACAAGCTAGCTTGTTCGATTTAATTACAACTAGTGAATGGCATTGTTTCTAATGGCTACCAAATGAACAATGGCTCTTAAATTGAAAAAATAAATAAAAGGACAAAAAATATATGAAAAAATAATCTCTTATGAATTTATTTTTAAAGAGTCATAATCTTAATTGAATGAGACAGATAGATGGTTGATGGTTAAAAAGAAACCTGTTGAGACTATGAACGTTTGTTGACGTGAGAGGCAATACCTATGATAATGGAATATACTACATAAGCTAAACTTGAGAAAATACTTACTTTATTATTATCCTTGATCAAAGCTTGAAATAACCCAAAAATGTTTTTTTCCTTGAGAAAGAATTAGAAAGAATTGTAAGTGATTTTATATCTTTTCCGAATAGATTTATTTGAATTATCTTAAGAAAGATTTTAGTATCCTCTTTAAAATTTTACTTACTAAGAAATATATATTCATTTCATTTTTGGAGATATGTTATTTTTCTTCAGAGTGAATGTGATGTTTATCTCTGCTATAACAACCCTCCTTTAAATTTTAGAATAAATCCCATTTAAAAATAGGTCCCCTTTTATATATCTTTTTCCCTAAATGCGAGAAATAAAAGATCCATGGATAAAATGATGCATATCACATTTTTATTTACAAAGTGTACAAACTTTAAAAAACACTACGATCCGATGAGTGAAAACGCTTCTTTATTTTGAACATATTGAAAAAGACTTTATACTTAATAATATGTTAAGATGAGCGATGTCTATTGGAAATTGGAGAAAGTCACAAAAATTATTTTTTGCTTTGAAAAGTTCTAATGCGATCGCGCTCAACTATGTGTCGCGGCACTTTGGATTAGTGTTAACTATTGCATTTTTCTACCTATGACGAAATCCAGTCGTTTATAGCAATCGTTTGAAAAAAGTTAAACACTTGCATTCATTTCATTGTAAATTCCGATCACGATTGTAAACAATCGCAATTGCGCTAGGAGATAGTAAATTAACGGTCCATTCCATTTAGATCTCGTGCGATCGAGATTTAGTAAGCATTATATTTCCTTTGTATTAGTGCGATGTGATTGTATGATAAAATCGACATGAATTATATTTGTATTATTTTGCGCATCATTGAAGACTTGCACGATGCGATTGTTACTTTACAACTATTCATAAAAAATACCAAATAGTAAAGAAAGTGATTTTAACATTTATCCCAAGGATCGCCAATCTCTAGTTTCATCTGACACCATTAATTGAAAATTGAACAAAAGATCATGGGTTATTTGCTAAATGCGGGAATGTGACCCCTTGGAGAGCATTTATGTTGTAAATGCGGGGGAGATTAGATGTTAATTAAAAAAACAAATCTGTGGATATTTGTTCTCATTATTACATTTTATTTAAAATTTGAAGGAATTCATTTGAATTGCAAAACAAAAAATTGAATCCTTTCATTCTGAACCGGAGAGGAAGAAGATTTCTTCGACACCAAAATGTCAAAGAAAGCGGAAAATAAAGAAATTTGCTTTTATTGCAAAATCCCACTGTATTAACCATGCAGCCCAGGGGCTGGCGAGGCTCAAGCTGATCACGGTTACTCTTATGAGAATGGGAAAGATGACATGGAGAATGTATACAATTTGATTGAAAAAGAAGAGAAACCTAGTGTTATTTTCATGCCTAAAGCAAGCACATTCTAGATGAAGAAAGTTATTCAAACTTTGACTACGAAACTCGGCTTAGTGCATTAACAAGGTGATATTTTAGGAGTAGGTTGCCGGGCAAACATCTTTCCCTACTATGATGTTATCGAGATGGGTCATTGGCAATGTGACCGACCAAAATAGGACTTTTGTTTCTTCTAGATCAATATTGGTTCATTGAGCGAGGAAGATATTAAAACAATGTACCATCTTCCCCAACCCATAGAATATTTGTAAGACTGCTTAAAGAATGTGTTGCAAAACATCCAAACGAGGCATATCAATCAAAGAATGGAGGAATATACGAGAAGCATAAGTAGGAGGAATTAGGTATGTACTACGTAGGTCTCTCGCCCTCATATATGTTATGCTTAGCGATGATGTGTAGGTTGTTAGGAAAGCGATAACTCTGCATAGATTTTTCTATTAATTAATCACAGTTATTATTCTGTTGTTGAATTGAAAAAGTATGGATTGCGTTTGTCATTTTTTGTCGGATAAGATAGCCAATCATTCTAGAGTACGGAAAAGAAGACAAGAATTCAGGGAATTCCACCCCTTTCCATTTTTGTGCTTATATTTAGACACCCTCTATTTCCAATTCGAGTTCCCCATGCTAGGTTGAGATGGACTCCAAGAGAACCTATCCTATTCATGTGTATCACAATTTCTTATGGAAAGAATATTAGCTTGTGTTCTGATGCCCTTGTTTTCTAATTCCAATTTACCAAACCATTTTGGTCATTTCCCTCCTAGACTTTCCAATAAAGCGAGTTGATATGTCCTCTATCAGACTGGTTGGAAGAAAAATTCACTTATGTCAAATTTTTAGAGTATTTTGAATACATATCCTTCTACGTTCCCAGGATAATTTGTTTGCCTCAGGGAGGTCTTTATCAACTATGATTGAAGGAATGTCTAGAATTTTGAAAACCAATAAAAGCTTATGTGGCCTACCTTTCCTTTTAAGTGTGAGTGAACTATACTCTTAATAGTTTCACTCATCTTTGAGGAAATAAGTTGGTAAGATTTGATCTTAAGTTTCCAACAATTCACGGAGAGAGCAATACGACAAGGAAAGTGGCATACGTTTACCTCCATTTCCCGATTGCTCGGTTCGAACATGAACTAGACATTTTTTGATGATTTATTTGTTTACGTGGATGATATATCCCAATTTTTGATTTATAAAGTCCAAGTTTAGGGCCGAGGGCATGAAAAGTTTTTATTGTTTGAGAAACGAGTTGCCAAGAGTACCTCTTGATCAGTGAGAGTTCCCACATAGGAGAAAGCATACAACGGAAAAAGCAAAGTACTTTTGGTAAAGAGGTAATAGGGCTGATCTGTTATAGGGGAAAAGGATAATGACTGACAATGCGACAACAACACCAAGGCAGAAACAAGCTGCTCAAAAAGATACACAAAAGCCTTTAGTTCCAAACGGAAAAGAGAGCATAGATGCGGATTCCACGTATTCTGAAAGGGAAGCTTTAAAAATTAAAAGCTGCTTGAACATATTAAGAATGGTAATAATGAGTACAAGTTCTCAACTTGGAGGAAGATGATGAATCTTTTGAAGCGGTTCTGCCCCTAATTTGCTAGATATCAACGAATTTTCCCCGGATAGGACTGGAAACACTCCTCAAGTTATTCTAATCCCAAAGAAAAGATCGGGATGTAAAAATCATTCTTGAAAACCCACGGGAGAAAGTGCTAAAGATAGAAAGCTCTCTTTAGATATATTCTACGGTCCCAAACATATAGGGTTGTGGTGAGAAAACAAAGAGGGAGAAACGGATCAAAGATGCACTTTTGGCATCACAAGGAAAATTTCTAAATATTTTTTATAAAAATCTTAGAGTGGATCTATCTGGGGATCTCACCAAATTGTCTGCAAATTATCTTAGGTGCCTATAGTCTTTGCCACTATAGATAAAGCTTCCAGAAGTTACTGAAATTTGGTAAAACAAAAGGATTATGCAAATTCTATTTTGAAGAAACGAGGTTGCGGGAGATCAACAAAATATTATTCACTTGGAACAGAAAATACGGGGATGCGGGAACTCGGAACTAAACAAGTAGAAGAAGCCATTTCGGCCTTGAAAAGAAGAAGATTGATGAACAAGCCTTGGACAAACAGCTAGCGGTTGAATCAAGAGGTAGGAGAAAGCTACAAAATCTTCTACAAAGTGAGAGAAATTCAAAAGATTGAACGAGGAAAATATGTTCCAATCAACATTAGGCAAGTTCAAGGAGTATCCTAAGTTAGGTCAATTCATAAGCTGAAGCTCTTGAAATAAACAAAATGCTATCTCAACAGGTTAAATGAATTTTATGCGAAGTTGACACAAATTGAGCCTTTAATGCGAAATAACATCATCTTTTGATAGATAACTAGGTCACTCTTAGGCAAGAAATTGATGATGTTGATGATAAAATTTCGAGTTCCTTTCATGGCGGGGATACGAGCGAGGGGAAGAAAAACTAATCTTCCTAGGGTGGAAGAGAGACACAAAGAAAACATTTATCGAATGGGAACAACAATTGATGAAATCGAAAGAGGCCATATCAAGGGCTAAAGGTTTAATATAATATTATACAATTGATTAATGACAGCTTGTACGCTAGCAATTTGATCTCAGTTGTACTCTAGGCAAGTTACCTAAAGTAAAAGAAGGCCAGTTCTAGGTGAAAGGAAGAGATAATCGTAAAAATCAGCAGTTAGCAAACTTCAAAGGAATTTCATGGGATATTATGTGGTCTTATACGATTAAGCCACACAACCAACTGAAGATAGCTATCAAATTCCTTTCAAATGCTATTCATTGTATCATTCCTGAAATTCTACGACGCTACATACCTTGAATGAGTTACATTCGAAAAATGGGTGATAACGAGAAGTCAAGATATGCTCAAAATTTGCCACCTTAGCACATCCACCTCAGCATTTGATGATCAATGAGCTAGTCTACTACAAGCTCACATGTTTAGTTTTATGATCTATTTTATTTAGATAGATTGTAGGAATAGTTTTAGTTATTTTGTTTGTTAGAGTACCTATTTGACACCCTTTCATGCATTTAGAAAGCGGTCCTTAATTAGTAATATTTTTGACTTGGGGATTACATTCACGTACTCCATTTACTCCTATATTCTTTTATAAAGGATCACATCGATGATTACGTGCGAGGAATTATATTTAAGAACACATTGTACCTTGAAGTTGATTTTACATCGGAATTGATGGATTCGTATCGATTGCATTTGAAAGTCTCAAGATGTATATGATATTTTTATCCATTCACTATTGGACTTCTTTTTATATATGATATTCTATTTTAAATTTATCGTTTATATGTACTTCATTTCACAATATTTCTTTATATATATCATTTTTAGAATAATAGAAATATAACTATACTTTCATAGTCATCTTCACAAATGATATACAATGATGAATACAATATGTTAATATAACTGTTTAATTTCTTGAACATAGTTATATATATTTATTTGTTCATTTTTGTTTCAATTAAAAATTTGTAATACATTTTATGGTTATTGTTGATTACTGAAAAATATCTAATTTAAAGTTAATATTCACATATGATACCGGGTTAGTTCTAGAATTTCTTTATCAGTATTTAAATTAGATTAGTTAGTGTTTTCATTTCGGTCATTTAGTTCCACTTTCTTCATCAACCATTCCATTACCAACCCATTCAAATTAGTAGAAGCTGGTCCTATAAATCTAGTGGAGCCACCATCCCAAGGTTGTCTTAAGGTCCCAACCGGGTGTTTTATCCCAATTAATGTTTGAAGCAGCAATTTTCTGTAAGCTTCAATAGGTCCACATACACACCGCTCGTCGATGATGTACCCAATTATTTAACATGGGTCATACCAAAGGTACATTTCTTCCAAATTTGTACTAGTTATCTTGTCGCGAGGGTTTGGGACTGTCGAATATGGTGTATCTACTCTTCAAACTACGGCTAAAGATCAAGATGTCGTCCAAATACACTACCATGAGTGTTGGTGAAGGGTCGCAAGATTTTTTCCATCAAACTCATGAAGGTTGCGGGGGCATTAGTCGACTTGAAGGCATGGACAACCAAAATTTGAAAATGTCCTCATTGGATTTGAAGGAGGTCTTCCCTTTGGAGGTTCAATTGGTACACAGTGATAACCATACTTCCAATTCAATCTTGCTAAAATATTTTCCCCCTTCATCACAGTCCAGGAAGGTCATCGATCCATGGAATCAAATACCTATTCTATACGGTGATCTTATTTAGTGCAGAATGGTAAATACATAATCTCAAGGTCCCTTCATTCTGCTGTGCCAACATGATCGGGCTCCCATAGGGCAGTGAACTTGGCTGATTTTCCCTTTTACTGTAAATACAGATACGCCTCTTAATTTCATGTTCTCTCAAAGCAGTTTCAGTGAATCAATTAATGGGTAATCATGCACACAGAGTCATATAAGTGAAGTGCTTGACTGACAGTGTAGGGGTACTTTTTATGGGGGAGGTGAATATCTCCATGTGATCTAAAATTGATTGTTAGTTAATGTTGTGATAGTATGAGTTTCAAATTTGTATAAGAAATTGCTTAGTTTTCTTCTTGTACAATGGTCTTTACATGTGCTTATGATTGACAAATCCAACGATCTTGATGAGATTAAGTGTATTTCATGAAGATAAACATGAAACTAAATGAGACTAAAAACATATAAAAAACACAACAAACACGGACAACTGAGTCAAATACACATGGTTTTGATGAAGGGTTTACCCTACCTGAGCTACATCTCTCCTTGGTCAAACTTCCATGGCATGGGCCTTTGTGTGCTTCTTAGTGAAAATTTGTATTTGATCTCTGCTTGCCTCTTCAAACTACTCCAATGGCTCCAAAACATCAAAGTCTACCAAGAATGACTCTTCCCCTTAGCCAAGAACAGTTAGAAATTTCCTCGATTATAGCAAAACTATTTTCTCATTCCACTCGTGGAAGTTAGCGAGCAACTCCACTAGCATGACTGCCTGTGATGACTCCACCAAGTCATCCACGAGTTTAACTGCACTTAATTTAATATAAGCACGTTGCTGATTAATGAATGTTTTAGTGCTAAGCGCTTTTAAACTATTCCTGATTAGCATGGATCTTAATAAATTATTGGCAATAAACAAGGTTTAACGGATTAACAACTCTGTGGTGAACAATGTTAGGCTTGAAACACTAGTGCTGAACATATGGGAGGGGGATGGCCCCCTCCATACCCCCAAATTTGGCTTGCATAAACTTTAATGTGCTGAGCTGCCCTTGGTCAAGACCCGATTGTAGAGGAGGTGGTAGAGCTATGGTGTTCTGCGCGGGCATTGTGAGTTCGACCCCGACCCGCATAAAATTTTATCTGCATTATGTTGACCCATAACTTAAAGTCTAAAATTTGGGTTTATAAACCTCTCTGTATAAAACTCCTCCCTTCTATTTGCCATTAAATGAGTTTAAGTCCGCCACCACAATGTATGTTGTCCTCTCTATTGTAGAGAACCTATCAGTGATTTATAGAATAGTCCACCCATTATAATATATGTCCACCGGTTTGTTATGGTTTAAAAAAAATAAGGTTCAAAAATACCTGACATGTATGTAGAGGGGAGGGCTCGTGGCAGCCACGGATCTCACGTGGCCCTTCTCCATTGGCTCAAATTCAACATTATAAAAATAATGCATTATATAGAAATTTCAACCTTAGAATTAGGAGGACAATTTTAATTTCCCAAGCAACATTATGAATATGACGTGATACTTGTCACGGTGTCATTGGCTAAAAATTGGAGAATATTCTAGATATTCTGGAGTCTTGTTTGGTGCCAAGTCATTAGTTTGTCACTATTACCGCACATTTTTGCTGTTTGAGAAAAATGGACGATAGAACATAACTTATTCATACGAACTCAGTTTTTGATGAAATGAGTTGGATTGAATCCTGGTGACAAGCTCTATTAGGTCATTAGTTTGGAGAATTTGTGAGCACTTTCATTTTACATTAATCAGCCTAGTCATTCCTCCCCACTAGAACCCTTTTGGACCCACGAAAGATACTATCAATTTTTCCATGGGTGAGGTACATCTCCCTCACCCTTTCACTCTCCATCAGTTGGCCTTGGAAATATTTTGTCCCTTGAGTCCCACTCTAAGGTATTCGACATTCCACTCCTTGAATTTCGATTTTTTTCTGTCAAGTATGAGATCTTCTTGAAGTTCATCAAGGTATTATGGTGATAAATCATCCGGCTTGATGAGTAGTTGAACATGCTCTCATGACTCTTTTGGCTCAAAGAGAACTCAAACAATCTCAAATTCTCAACATTAACGACATAATATATTTGCATATAAGGAGGCAAATCTAGCTTAAATGCATTAGTACCAATCTTTTCGAGAATTTAAAAAGGACCATAATGGATTGGATTGAGATTTTTACCTTCCTCTTGAAATATTTATTTGTTGATATATAACCAAAATTCATCTCCAACACAAATTTGTGATCAACAAGGTGCTATCATACCTTACTGTTTTACTTTGACTCTTTTCAAGTTGTTCTTGCATTGTGTGTTGGCACCAATGGGTTTTCTCAATGAAATTCCTTGCCTTATCTGTGTCACTATGACCATCTGTAGTGACCTGTTTACAAATGAAGTCAAAGGCAATCTTGGCATTACCAAACACCTCAAATACGATATTGCTGAAAATACTTTTTGTTGTATGCATGTTGAATGTAATGCAAACACATTCATCCCTAACCCCAGGATGTTCTTTGTAATAACCCATAAGAAGATGAATAGTATCTGCTTTTTCGATCAGCCATCTTTATTCTGAGATGAAATGTTGTCTCTTCTTCAACTTTGTGTCCATCATGTATAATTTTGACCAAAAATTCCAAACAACCAAATCTGATCTTTATTAAGTAGGAAGGCCAAAATGAACCCATACATTTTGAAAAGAAAATAAATAATCTTTTCATTGATTAATTTTTCTTGGCATCAAAAGGCACATTTTTTTGAACCTATCTACAACAACATACGAGTAATCATGACCTTTCCTTGACATTGGAAGACCACCTACAAAATCCATTGTGATATACCCCAGAATTTTGAAAAGGAACAGAAGTGGAGTGTACAATCCAAGTTTCCTATTACTAGGGTTACCTTATTCACATAAATAACATCCTCTAATAAAATGAGATACACTGCAATGTGCCATTGACGATAACAATACCTTTGGAGATTCGCTACCATCTTGCCTACCTTTGAGAAATGTCCAACAAGCAATGAAGTGTGTGCCTCACTATGATACTATTTATTTCTCCCCAACAGTATACATAATTTTCAAAGTGATAAAACAAACTGTTATGCACATGATAATCTAACTCTTCATTTGGTTTCCTTAAAGTTTAAGCTTTCATACACATCTTGAAAATCACCATCATATGCATATTGTTCAATGCTGTTTCATATATTGAATTGTTCTTAGTATAATAGATGATTTACAATGACTATGAAGAATATCACTACTGCCTTATTACAGTTCCATTTTTATACCTAATAACCAAATGAAATTGTTGTAGGAAATCCCATCCATTTGAAATGTCTTGATTGTTGCAACTTCCACTGTGGTGTAAATGTTTTTAGTGAGTGGTTAAGCCTGGATAATGGTCTCTTTCCCCATCAAATAATGCTTCCATTCTTTGGTGCAATACATATAATCTTTGTCCTTATATAATAGTATCATCGTTAGTCTAAATCCATTAAAATTTAAAGATTAAATGAAATAGGTTTACCATGCATAAGCTGCTCCCCAGCAAGTAATGCTTGCATCATTTTGGATCTCAAATGGTTGTCTAAGATGCGGAAGAGCCAATACTAGTGCTGAAATTATCTTTTTGCTTTAAAGCATCAAATGCTTTTATTTTACCTCTACAATGGAAGACTTTCTTAACACTTATGTTGTATAACAGGAAAGGCACCAATGGAAGAAAAAATTTACTTTGCAATTTCTCGATATAATTGCTACCCCAAAGAAATCTTCTTACCTCACCATGTTGTATTGAGCTTGGGCAAGCAATTAGAATGACTCACTGAAGGCTACTGTGTTAACTCACCTCTTCCAACAATGTGGCTCCCAAATACTAAATAAGTCTTGCCAAACTCACACTTTGACATCTTTAAAAATGCTTGCTCTTTTTCCAAGACATCAAGTACTTTGTTCACATGCATGACATGTTGTCTACGTTTGTTGAATATCAAAATATCATCTAAGTAAAAATGATTGTGCTATAGAAATTCTCTTAGTACATCATTCATGACTCTCATGAAAATGTCTAGACATTGTTAGGCAAGATAGGTACTTCAACCATAACCGTCCTTGTCTAGTTTTAAATGCGGTTCCAAATGTCCTCCTGTTTATTCTAACTTGATGATAACCACCTAGTAAGTATAACTTAGTAAAATAATTTTGTTACTTTATTTGATCGGAGTAAATCATCGATGCATGAGAGTGGATAGCGACTCTTTACCGTGATTTTAGTTAGTGTGTGCAAAAATCATACATACCAAGTCCCATCCTTCCATGATTTATAAGCTGTATCAGATATGAAAAGTAGATGGGCGCATGATTTTGCAATTTCAAAAATTATTGTATTTTCTTCTTTATTTCCAAACTCTCCATAATTGACATCGATACATACCCAATTTTGGAAGTGGAACATCCTATTATGCTTTGAATCTCATCTTTAATTCCCTCTTGGGGGGCCACTTTTAGTTTCTTGAAACATCTTGCCATGCTCTTCCCATCAAAGAAATCAGATTTTAATTTTATCCTTCAAAGCTATATTCATAGTCAACATCATCCTTTGTACAGTCAGAGAAGCACAAAATTTTTACTTGCATTATTTTAAACTCTGTATTTGCCTTGCATTAACTAAAGAAATATTAAACTTTTTATGATGAGCTCTCACGATATACTCCACCCCATCCTTATTAAATGATATTTTTTCTGTGTGAAACACCACTTTCTGTCATACAAATATGGAATTCCCAAGATAATGCCGGAAATGTCAAGTGGAACCACTTCTAACTCTACTTCATCAACAAAGTTTGCGGTAATAGCTCAAATATGCATTTTCCTTACTAACACAAATTGTAATTCTTCCCCAACTACTCTAACTTCAAAGGTATGGTTTATGATATATGGTTTCAGGTTAAGATTTTTGACCAAGTCTTGAAATCGGGTGCTTGCATTCCCTACCAAACAATGCATGATCTTGTATGATTTGAAATCCTTAACATAGACAATTCTATCCTTGTGTCTTCATTTGGAGTGTTGTTGTGACTATTTGAGGAACTAGTACTTGCTATATTCCTTTCCTTTGTTATCCTGGCTATGACCTTGGTCTCATCTCTGAATCCCGGATCCAAGATCTTTGCTTTCTTGTGTGGTGGCAACCATCTTTTGTTTCTTATTATTTGGTTTCTTAGGCCTTAGTTTGGGATGTAGTTTCCTTGTATTGGGCTTTATCATGCCCCAATTTGGAACAATGCTTGTGGTTTTTTATCCTTATTTGGTACTTGCATTCTGCTTTCCATCCCATTTTCCTCCCCTTCTCTTCCATACCCTTGCGATAGTTTCTTCTTACTACCTCTGAATACTTCTTTCCCCTTGCTTCAGATCTGCGTGGCTTACACATACTTCATCTAGAACAACAGTTCAACATAGGACCGTATGTTTCAAGTAGGAATGCTAAACCTACGATGTTATTTCAGGAGAGTGTGTCTTGGGAATTCAGTTTACTCCCTGTGACAAAGCCCTACCAGCTCACAGGTGTACTCTTGAACTATTTTCCTTTAAGTTGCCTAAATTTTTGCCAACTCATAATTGCTTTTTCATATAGGCTAATGGATAAAGAATTCTTTTAATGGAAGAAATGAATGCAACGAGAAATGGATATCTTACCATGGATTCACATTTCCTCTTGAGTCTTTGCCTCCTGACTAGTGTTACTCCTACAGCCTTAATGAAACCAATTGGATCTACTGTTTTCCTCTTGTAGATTCTGAATTCAGCAATATACTTACAATTGTGGATCAATTGTCTAACTTCTACATTTACCTCACCATTGTACATGGGAAGTTCCATTCGATGTTAACTTGACTAATGGAGTTTTCCTTTTTAGATTTTGAGCAGTGTTGGTGGTTTGTGGTGGAATTGGAAGATGAAGATGTGATGAAGATGATGAGGATGAGGATGGTGGAGATGGAGGTGGATTTCCTCCTACCTTTTAAATCTTCTCTTCATAATTCTTGTGATACAAGTTCCTTCTCCATGTGGAGGCTTAGAACCTTCTCCTGCTCTTTTCACGGTGAATGTATCAAACAGTTTTTAACCATTCTCTGAATGTCCATGAGTCTCTCCAACTTTGAGCAATGGCTAAGGATTCAAGCTCAACTTCTAATGCTTGTACCTTTTCAATCACCTCAGCTTCTTAGCAATTTGTACCTCTTCAATCTCTCAACTATTGGAGATAGAACTTGAGGTGCTTGAGTGCGACTTTGAGTAGAAGTGGAGCAGAAGATGATACTCTCTCGGCTCTCTTTCTTTTTGGTCCTAATATCGAGGACTAACAACCAATATATTCCCTTCTCCTCTCTACAACTTCAACCTTGTAAGCATTACAAAATTGCTACTATTAAAACCCTTCTACAATCTCAAGCAAATCAAGCGAATAAAATTTGCTCACGATACCAAATTGATTTGAAATTGATTGGTATTTAATGATACTAATGTCGAGTTTTGATTTAATATGAAAGTGCTTAGTTTTGCTTCTTGTACAAGGAGTGCATTACATGTTCTTATGATTGAAAAATCAACAATCTTGATGAGATTAAGTGTAATTCATGAACATTAAAGCATGGAAGCTAAATGTTTAATAGCAGCATATAAAAACCACGGCAAACCTGAGACAACTAAGTAAAATACACATGGTTTTGATGAAGGAGTTCACCCCTCCACAGGCTACATCTCCGTGGTCCAGCTTCCATGGCATGGGCCTTTGTAATACAACTTCAATTGTGAAAAATAGTTGTTTACATTCTCACACAATGCTAAAACCTACTCCGGTGGCTCTAAAACATCAAAATATACCAGAATGACTCTTCTTGAGCCAAAATTAGTTAAAGAATTACTCAATTATGGAAAAACCAATTTTTCCACCATTTTCTCCACTAAAGCGGAAGTTCGCGGACAACTCCAATAAAACTAGATCTTCGCCGCATTTGGCGGGCCCCTTAGTCCTCTTGCCCGGTTTAAATATGTACTTAAGTTAAGATAAGTGTGTTTTAATTGGAGTTAATGAGCGGTTTAGTGCTAAGCACTTTTAACGCTATTGCAATAGCATGGAGCTTAATCTAGACTAATTAATAATATTAATAAACAAGGTTTAACATATTAACAACTAAAGCGATGAACAACGTTAGGCCCACGGTCTTGAGCGCTTGAACATATGGAGATGGCTGGCACACGGGGGGCTGGCCCCCTCTGAACACCCAACTCGGCTTGAAAAATTTAAATATATGTGGGCGCCTTGTGGACCATAGACCATGATGTAGGGGAGGTAGTAGAGCTATGGCGTTGTACATGAGTGGTCGTGGGTTAGGCCACTGACCCTCTTATAAAAAAATTGTGCATTAGGTTGACTCATAACTAAGGGTCAAACTTTGGGTTATAAAATATATATACCTCAATATATTAAGAACATTCACACTAATTTTCCATTCCGCCGGGTTTATAAGTTCACCACCCTATGTATATCTTTCCTCTGATTGTAGAGAACCTGTTTTCCAGGTTATAGAATAGTCCCACTATTATAATAGCTATCAATCGGTTTAGTTAGGGTTAAAAGCCTGGGTTTGAAATATATGCACCATATTATGCCATGGGGGAGAGGGCACATGGTAGCCCGCAGCTGCTCACGTGGCCCTTCTCTATTGGCTCAAATTCATATATAAATATCTATATAATGCATATATATAGAAATTTCAACCTTAGAAATGGGGAAAATTTTCAATTTCTCAAGCAACATTGGCGAATCGGCGACACTTGTCACGGTGTCATTGGATGAAAATTAGAGAATATTCCATGGATATTCTTGAGGTGATGAGTGGACTACCAAGTCATTAGTGCATCGCTGTTCTACACATTTTTTACTGTTTGAGAAAACGAAACGGACATATAACACTCATATGAACTTGGATTTGATGAAATGAGTTGCATTGGAATCTTGGTGGCAAGCTCTATCGGTCATTCTAGTTTGGATATTTCTGAGCACTTTCATTTTTGAGCTAAATCTGCAGACCTGCGATCCTTTCTCCTCCAAAACCTTTTCCATCTCTTTTGTGCAAAGGAGTTTTGTTTGGAGGCTTTGGCCATAATATTCATCTTGCCTAGAGGGAGAATCATAAGGAAAAAAGAACTGCAGTGCAAGGAAATGATCTTACTACATTGCATCACGGTGATCAAAAGAGATGCTAGCTAAGAGGTGTTACCTACGGTATCATGTACAAATTATTTCACTAAATTAATAATAATAGTGCAAGAGCCTAGACTCATAAACATCTGTCTTGCTTCACATGTATGGTTAGCCTAATATAATACATCACAAACTTAAATAAGACCAACATCACACGATGCCTCATTTATGAAGGGATTGATGTTGTAGGGGAAGGAGCAACCTTTGTTTAGCATTTGATATGGAGGAATATCATCCTTGGTGAAGCCACTTGATTGTGTATGTTTTGCGAGTGTGGTGTGGTCGGTAGGCCCAAGCTAACTTCACGACTATCTGCTTAAATGATATTCTTCGACTCTTCTTGTCCAATAATAGGGCGCAGCGGAGAACCATTCACCCACATTTGTAAGTGGAACGGGTGCTCCCCCATGCTACTGGATATTTAGGCTCAATATTCTATATATTGGTGATTGAAATGGTGTCATTGGGATTTGTGTCAATAATAAACTTCCATTTTTTCATTCATGTTGTTGGGTTTTGACTTAGAGTTAGAACATGCATGCGATTCGAGAAGCCTTGACTTAACCACGAGAGATTTCTTGGCTTGTACTCTAATATTGTGAGTGGGGCTATTATGGAACTCACACCATTTCCTATGTCCTTCTTTGTCTTCGTGGTGTTATTATTTTCTTGTAGCTTAAATAGGTTATCTTGGAATACCTCTCAGCTTTGTCCTTTTTTTATGGTTTGTGGGTGCTTTGTTGGGTATGTGTTATATTCTTTCCACGACTAGCCTCACGCGGCTGTACGTTGCGCCGGGTGCGACGGAGGTCACGAGGCGGGGAAGCCCCCACAATATACAGCCAATCCGAGGCCGCGCCAGGCTGTTCCACCCAGTATGCGGTCCCACTCATATGCGGACCCACCAATGTTTGTGCATGAGTTTGCACATGGTTTTGGGGGTACGATGGTTTCGACCCACAGTGATATGTAGATCAGTCAGGGAACTATTGATTTATGTTAATCGAGTTAATGGATTGGGGTTTATGTATGCTTCGGCATGTATATACCTGTGTTGCTGCTAAAGGAGGAATATAATGAAAAATCAATCTGTCGTCCCAATTTGGGATCAGGGGGAAAATCTCTGTGTTTATCTATTTTATGTTTTATGCTCTCGCTATTATTTATTTTACATTTATAAGATTCGTGTGTAGATAATTTATGTTCGGGGGTTAAAACCTACACTTTCCTTGCTTTTATTAGCATATCCAAAGTATCACTTCTTATGTTTAAATTTTTCTTGATCATGATAGCATATTGTTAGCGACATTGATCGAGGAGATGTCAGGGAACTCTATCTTGTGCTTGGATGTACTTGTATAGACAACCGTAGTACTTCATCACCAAATTCCACTCAAAATCCTTGATACCCAACTTTGTGCGAAGGAGTATGAAAAAATTTGTGAAGTACGAGTACATGTGGTCCATTCTATATAACATTCTCCCTTTATGACTTATATTCGTAGCTCTAATATGAGTATATCCTTATGATAGCATCTCGAAATAATTCCAAGTGGGTGCGGCCCGAAAATAGTGAGGTTCCATCTGCGTCCCCTCTCTGCTCAAACGGTTTCCCACTAGTCCTTGGCGTGGGAGGCGAGTTGAGGGTGAAAAAGTAATATTTTCTCAATTAGAAAAATAATTAACCAAAGAATATCCTTATGTCATAACTATTTATCTATGACATTTGCATCTATTAGGCCTTCTAATATGGGGATGTTAAAGTTGAATTGTACCTTAAAGGGAGTGATGCCTCCATAGTGGTTGTCGGATGAAGATGCATCGTTTGTGGGTAGTCGCTTAGAGAGGATGCGGCGAAGTTGTCCATCATTGTGTTCATTTGTTGCTCAAGGGCTTCTTCGAGCAATATTTTGAAAAGGATCTCCTACTCCCTTGTCTTTCTTTTCTTTGAGCCCTAACTTCTTATATCTTGACCTTGTCGGCAACATGCAAATAAAAACATAAAAGAAGACCGCTATGATACAACTAATATAGACTTATACGGGAATGCAACATACTACGTATAATAACCATAAATATAGATATACGACATAAATAAAACTTCATTTCATTAATATCAAAGAAGCTGAAATATGATTACATACATAATGGAAAGCTGAACTAGCTTGGGCAGAAGCTAGTAGCTTATCTGCGGAAGGAATGTGGTGGCTACATGCCTATGAATTGTGTTACAATGTGGCTTGACGGCCTATTTATGAATGAGAAACAATAGAAGCTCCCTAAAAATCCAAAAAACTAACCTATGAGATAAAACACCAAACATATAGGCCATGTTGGGGTAAATTGGCACATCAACTTCCTAGGGTAAGTAACTTTATATGATCTTTGTTTGGTGTGCACGATACACTAGTTAGAAATATATATTCGAGGGCTATAACATTCAACTATAAATGTGATTCAAAGCCTTTCATTCACTTTATTTCCAAAAAAAAATTAGTTTAGGACCTCAAAACAACTCCAAAAGTTCGGACCCAAAAAATTCCCAAAAATATTTGTGCGACAATTAAGAAAGGCAGAAAAAAATGAAAGAAAAAAATGGTGGGGTCAAGAGGAATAGGTGGGTGGCCACCAATATCCCTGAATCATAAACCTAAATTGGTTCAAGGAGGGCACAAAAAGTCCACAAAATGCACTAGTCATGGCACATGAATAAGAGCGAGCTTATATCTACGGATGAAAAATCTTTTAGAAATGAATTTTATGATATGAATGAGATGTAACATTTTTGTACAATGAGAGAACATCAAGGTTTCAAGAGAAATTTCCAATAAAAAAAAAGGTAATCTTTTTGGTGATGGGAGCAAGCCTCCACCTCCACCACCTCCTTCACTTCCATCTTCACACTATTCAACACCTGGACATACTCCCTCCTAGATCTCCAAAGAAGCATGCTAAGTCTCTTTTACCAGCTTGATGTCCAAGTTTGAATTTCCTAGCACAATGGGGAAGCAAAAATTGAAAAGTTGGATAATTGGGTTTGTCAAAGTGAATTCTATTGTAGTATTCAAAATGTTGATGATGATGTTACAAAAGATCCAACTTGCTTCTCTTCGTTTGGAAAGTGCAACCTCATCTAGTGGGAGACGAACTCAAGAAGATTTGAAAGAGTGGTAAAATTATCTATTCTTGGAATGATATTATATCCGCATTAAGAAGGAAATTTTATCCATTAGCTTATATGCAAAAGCAATTATGAATTGGAAGAGAGAATTTTTAGACAAGCTAAGAGTTAGAGTGTTCAAAGTTACACATGAAAATTTAGAAGAAAGAGAACTAATCTTGAGTGTGATTTGTATTCACAAGAAACTCTCCTTAAATACATAGGTGGATTACATGTTGTTGAGACATACTATACTTATGTTTAGCCTGTGTGATGAAGTATGTGTTTAGACAACTTATTAGAATCAAGAAGCGAGAATGTTCTCATGAGACTAGCAAGAAGCCATCCAAATATGGAGACAAAGGGGAGGTTTAAAGGAAAAGGAAAAAAATGGTACGAGTCAATAAAGAGGGAGAAAATTACTGTAAACATTTTTCAAAAGAGGCCATGATGAAGATTATTGTTGCAAACTACATCCATAAATGAGACCAAAGAAGTTCAATACCAATGGGAAAAAAAAGCTGTTGCAACAACTCAACAAGATCTAGGATCAGTTCAAGTGATGAAACCAAAATCACGACCATGGGAATAAAGGTAAAACTTCTAGTAGGTACTAGTTCTTCTAGTAAGCCTATTGAGTCTCAAAATGATAAGAAAGAAGTGAGTTTTTCATATTAGGGTCTATTACAAAATGCCACCAAAGTTGATACATTTTTTGATAGTGGATCCCAAATCAACCTTATATTTGAAGCAATTGTCGAGAAACTAAATCTAGAAACCATACTTCTTACTAGCCTTACCCTTTGGGTTGGGTATGTGAAGATGGAAAATTGCAAGTGACAAGCAAATGTAAACTCAAATTCCCCATCAACGCAAATTTATAGATGAGGTAGAGCTTGATGTTGTACCACTTGACATATGTGAAATGTTTAGGAGTCTACTTGTATGACCGAAAAACCATATTATATCATCATAAGAAAAATATCATATTTTTAAACACGAGTTGAATATATTGTTGGGGAACATCGCAAAAAGATGTCCTTATCTCTTGTAAGTGTTGGTCAAATGAAAAAGGCTTGTAAATGCTAGTAAGAATTTTTGTTGTTAATGGATTAAAGATAAAGATATTGTTGAATCTAAATCTTTCACAGGATGTGATTCTAAACTCAAACATGATTTGGCTTAATTTGTTAAAACATATGACAAGATTTTTCGGGAACTTGAAGGAATTGCTCTATATAGGACATTATTGGATCACATTTCAAGATGTTTTACGAGATCGTGCATTGAAGTGCTTGGTCAATAAGCCTTTTTAGGAGGGGAATATTTGCATATGGTTATTGTTATTTCAAGAGTACAAGCAGTGGAATTTGTTAAATAAGGAAGGCTGAATGCGAGAACCAACCATATGTCAATATTAGAAACAAGAGAAGGGACCAACCATCTCACGATGCAGCGATTATTTGCAATCGAGTAGAAGATAAAATACTTTTAGACATTATTCACTTTTTGACCATGGGGATGGCTCCTTCAACATATACTACGCAACAAAAGAAGGAATTATAAAGCCGACTTTTTCATTGATTGCGGGACAATTTATAATATGGGACCAAATGAGATCCTCTTGCACATATATGTCCCTGAACATGAAATATCGATGATTTTAGCGAAGCTCATGTGGAGCGCATTTGCTAGACGTGAAGGCCAATATTGTGAAAGAGAATATCTTGAGAGCGGGATTGTAGTGGCCTACACTACACAAAGATGTAAAGGAATGACAGAGCATGTGATGTATGTCAAAAGACTGTGGAAATCCCTGCGGAAGAGATGAAATTCCATTAGTTCACAAGTGACATTACGGGCTTTTGACAAATGGGCTATTGATTTTGTTGGACCCATAAGTCCACACAGAAAACATCTTTAATTCTATTTGATTATCTGGCAGGATAAAATTTGAAGCACAACTGATAACTAACTCCTAGCGCAAAAAAATGCGATGAATTTTATTTACAGACCAGTATACATGTTTAGGTGTCCACGAGTTATTGATGAGTGACCAAGGCTCACATTTCATGAATAAGTCTTTTGAAGCATTGATTGAGGAATTCCAAGTCTACCACGGAAGAGCACCCCTTATCATCCTCGGGCCAATGGGACAATGGAGGCCTTTAATAATAATAATTTGGAGAATGCACTCACCAAAGTATGCAATGTATGAACAAAGATGATAAGGATAAGAATTCCAACGAGTGTTATGGGCCTACGGGACCACATGTAAAGAATTTGAGAGGTCGGACACCCTTGATTGGTATATGGACAAGGGTTATGATGTTATGGAATATAGTGTGCCTAAATCTGAGGGTTACAACTATCACAAATATGGAGGACCACAGGAAACAATGGAAAGAATACACAGTTGGTTGTCTTGGAGGAAGACATATTTATAGAAGGTATCCATCAATAGGTGCATAAAGCAGAGAATGTACGGCATGATAGATATATCAAATATTTAGTGAGTCTATATTTTCACACTATATGACATTAAGTTTGTAAAATTTCCAAGGAAATTCAAGATATATTAGTTGAGCCCATATATTACTGAAACATATTAACGATGGAGGCAGTTAAATTGGTGAATTTGAATGGAGAATTGATTCGGGGAAGGGTAAATGGTATTCGAGTTGAAGTTGTCGGGGGGACGACCCTGCCTCTACAACCTCACTCTAAAGAAGAAAAGGAGGCAAAGTATTAGTACCACCTATAGTTGAAAGTGGGCACTTTCGGTATAAACTACTCTACGAAGATTCGATGAAGAAGTTTCTTCACTATTATAGTATGGATTATGTTGAGTTCGTAGGATGCACGATGTAAGAAGGGTGGTTGGCACATTAATATCAACATGTCGAAGTTCACCATAAAAAAATATGATTGTTGCAAAGGGAAACTTGCCGTTGGAGGACCGAAAAGTCACATTTATGGAGATAGATTAAGCGAAACATCTGGGAATGCTAAATTACCATTAATGGACAATATAAATACAATCCAAGAAATATTAGAGCTATTATGAGGTTAGGAATATCGAGCACTATAAAAATATGCGTCCATGAGATTTTACGGCACTTGTTGTACGAAGGTCAAAATCGCTATGTCTTGAACCTACAGACTTGCATTCATGTATGAACACCAAAGAACAACTCCACATCTTTAAGGAGAGGCATAGAAGGTCTAATGAAATACAACACCATCCAACACACCAATAGCATCACCCTCAACATCACCTCTCACAAACCAAAGATGCAGCCATGACAAAAGACAAATAATAAAGAAATAAGAAAGAAGAAACACAAATAAGAAGCCGAAGCCCACATCAAGCCAAAACCGAGAACCCCAACTTGTCCAAGACAACGAAGAAGAAATACTAGAACCACGAGTAGGTGGAGACATAAGGCATGAAAATTAATTTGTCATCTTTGCCACCATACTTGTCGCCTAGAAAACCAAATGCTAAACCTTTGAAGGACTCCAAAGATGCAAAGTTTGGAACATTCACACCATTCTTGCGAGAAGAAGTTCCATTTAGGGAGAGTTGCTAGGAAAAATTCCACGACTAAAGTTCGTGGATTAGACTCAATGATTGTTAATACATGATTGGAAACCCAAATGAGATATAAAAGAAAGTGTCACGTTATGAAAGTGTTACACCATTTTTTGGTCATCTAGCCTATTATCATTAGATGAACCCAGTACACCACATGTAAGACCAATTTTACCCCTAAGTAAAATTGCTTTCCTCTATGTGAAATAACTTAGTAAAACACCTTTATTAAGTTGTTTATGGTCTAAATAGAAACCCCAAAAGGAAATAATAAACAAATCTCTATATCTTTGCCTGTTCTAATTATATTTAACCCAAAACAAGAAATCAATTAAATAAATCCTTATTTAACTGAATTATTTCCTAGGAATAAGTTATTTAAATCCTATTTAAATAATATTCTATTAAATTTGACTAAATCATTTATAAATAATTAAATAAATAATTATTTATTTAATTATATTCCCACCATTTCCTTAAAATAGTAAATAAATCATTATTTATTTATTATTTATAAATAAAATTTAAGTCAAAAATCCTTTTTCCCTCCAACAAATATAATAAAATATTCTGCAAAGGTGATTCTAGAATTTGATTAATAATATTTTATTGATACCTGAGATTCGATAAACCCCAATATTTTGTTATAAATAGAAGGTTTTACCCATTCATTAGTACCTTTTGTTGCCTATTAGATCACTAAGATGCCACATAGTCACATTTTCTCCATTTTTGTCTTGTGAGCTCCCATTGAATTCTATGTTTATGCAGGTTTTTACACCAACAAGAGAGAGAGATTCTATGATACGAAGTGAGGGTAACTCAAAGACCCATCCCATTGAGGAGAACCCGAGAAGAAAACACCTTTATTATTTTCCTCTCGGGTACCCCCTTTCAATATAATATAAAAAATTCTTTTAAATACATCGTTCTTGTCTTGCTACATTGGATGCATGGAGCCACATTTTACTTTATCTTGCTTAATGTCTTTTATGCTTAGATTTGGATTTGTGCGGTGTTGACTTTGGATCACCTAATTGCAAATTTAAAATATATTTGGTAACTGCTAATCGATGTTAGGGCTATTTTTTATGCGTAGCTAAAGTGATCCTTTACGACGAAAGATTCATACTAACAATTGGCGACTCACACGGGTTTTCTTTTGTGACATTTTGTCGTTTTATATATTCTGAATATCCGGCTATTTCGAGAACCTAGGAGTTTCTCTTCGATTTCTGTTTTCCTATTTTTATGGTGCTTTTCACCTCTACAACCCTCAGACATTCAAATTTTTAACTTAGGTGTGTTTTACGGCCCTAATATCGCGGTGTGAGACATCGGCCATGGTGAGATGACAAATTTTTTTTAAATACAGAGACCCGGATGCACGGGTCACCTTATTGGCCCAAAAGCTGCGACTGAGACTGAGGACACGAGTTTACGCCTGGTCTGAGCTGGATTGAAAACGAGTCGAACACCGACACACGCACACGCAATTTTCCGGCTGTTTCGGGTTTGTACGACTTAAATAGGGTTTCAGCCTCCCCGTCTCTTACCCATTTAGACCTGACTACAGTCTGTTTTTCACTCCTTTAAGTGGGAATATTGACCCTTGGGGCTTTAGTACCCTCCACTTTTGGTGGGCGAGTTTTGTTGTTTGAACGTCTGAATTTTGAGTTTGAGCGCCCTTCTTTCGAGGATACGATACTTCCTTTCGGATCCTTTAGATCAACTCTTATCCCTTTCAAATCACCTCTTTCTAGTTTTGTTTTGGTTTACCTTTAGGAGCCACCTCTTCGTCCCTCCTCCTTTAGCTAATTTCCCTTTTTATTCACAACCTTCTTGCCTGCGCCTCTTCCTATTCTGCGCACCTCTTTCAGTGAGACTTATCCTTTAAGTCACTGTCCCTCAGGCCTTGATCTATCGGCCTCTTTTTCATGTGTTTGACTAGATTTTCCCCTCTTTTTGGATAGTTTTGAGAGACCCGCCTTCTTGGGTTAGATCGATGCATTATTGTTTATTAATTTTCTATTATTTTAGCATATATCTTTATTTATTTTGTTGTATTTAGGTTACACAACACCACACTTTTTATTTTTACTCTCAAAGCAAATACAGGTTTAAAAAAATATAAAATCAACACATACCTGACCCTAAGTGAAGAAGGCCTGGTTAACAACTTGCTGACACAAGACTTTAAAATCAATTGACAACGCCTCTACTGCCTTGGCCTCACTTGATTTTGTCCCTCCCTACCAGCAATAGGTTTTTCTTCTTCCCGTCATGTATTGCGCCCCAAAGCACTTATCCGGAGAATTCTTGGCCTTCACCCTCGTTCCGTTTGGTTGGCTTCCTCCTTCCCGTCGTCATCGAGTAAGTCCTCCCAAGTCACCTCCAACTCTTCATGATTATTAGAGTTCTCCCCCTCACCTGTTCTCCCCTACTTCTGCCATGTCTAGTTCGGGACCTAATGCCCATGATCACTTGTTGGAGTGTTTGTTACTAGCAGACCTGCAGGACCTAACTCGGCCCCTTTGGTCCCCTTATATGGCCGGTCTCGAGTCTCCCGACTTCAATCGAGCAGTCAATGATCCTATCACCATGATGTTAGTTGCTTTGCTGCTGCCAACAAGCTCCCTCAAACATTCCCAAGTTGAAGCCTTTTGCTAGTGAAGATCCCTCCGACCATATCCGATCTTTCCATATGTGGTGTTCCTCCAATTCCATTACGCGACTCCATGTCTTATATTGTTCCAACAGCTTCTGCGTGAAGCTTCTAAATGGTATGTTGAGCAAGCCACCTCCTCCCATGCCACTTTCGACCATTTCCCAAGCCTTTTTATCTTATTTCTGACTACCTCTCCCGATACGACAACGAATGCCATTTGGTAACTTCTTCCGAGTCAATCCTCTTCGACCAGCCCAACTTCTTGCTCATGTCCGGGGAATGGCGGCAGAAATAAACTTATGTCGCACTCCTCCTTTGAAGATCGGGTTTATATGGACTAGTTCTGAGCTCTCTCTTACTCCCATTGGCAAAGATGTAAGCCTCCCATTTCCCTCAAGCAGAAAGCCACCTCCAAATAGCCTTGAAATATGACCTTATCTGTCATACTCACGTCTTGGTCTGCTTGCTCTGAGTCCCCTTCCGGCCTCCCCAAACCCAGTCAGCTAACGCCGAGACGCTCTGCTCCCATCGACGGTATCGTAGGAGCTCTTTTACATACAGCGCTCAACCTTTTATGGGCCATGGTTTCCCTCCCGGGGAGAAACCAGCACCTCCAACACTTTTCCCCCTCTAGTGGCATGTATCCGGTCCCGGCATGCCTCACTCATTTTCCCACCCTCACCTTACCTCAATGTTGCCCAACTAACCTTATCCTTACCTACATTTTGAGTGTCCCGACTCCTCTGACATTGGACCTCTCCCTCCCTTGCCTTCTCAGCACCCCACAACCTCACTTACTTCCCCCTCTAGAGCCACAAAGCGTCTTTCTTGTGACGAGGGCACGACTAATTCTCTTCCTTCTCGAAGGAAGAGGAGAAAGGATAATCAATGCGCCTGCGGTAATCATCCTCCAGTCTTGATTCCCTAACACGCTAACCCGACCACGGGGCTCTACGACCCAAGTCGAACGAACCTCTTCGCACCAATAAGCCACATTCGTGTTGCGGTGTTTATGGTATTGCTCATGATTGTCCCCCACCTGGTTATGGCGGATGTAGAGTCTCGGGGCCACGATGCGGGGACAACATTTCCTCCCCCTCTGCCTCCCCCCATCGGCTCCTTCTCAGCAATGTGTTTGTGATCTTTCCCTCAACAAGGATTCGTGGCCACTCAACCACCTCATACCAATGCTCCACTCCCCACCTTCCCCTTACGGTTCCTCGATTGCAGTTCTCACTGACGGCCTACGACCACCCTCTCAACGTTGACCTTAACCTTCAAACTCGGTCTCGTCGGTACTCCCCGCCTCCTGCTCCGTCTGTCTCCAGTACCCATCTTCGAGTCCTACGAGAGCCCCTCATCGACACCCAATGGTCCCTTACACCAAATCCCTCCACCCAAAGTGAGGTTCATACCAAGATTCCCTAAGGGCCCATTACGGCGAAATCTTTGCCTCTAGTCGGGCTACCCATTCATATAGCATAGTAGATGATCTGGCCAGTCTTCTTTACTCATTTCAACATTGGAACTCCTCGATCGTGTCCTTCTCAAAAGAAGGCTCTACCCTACCATGGGTGTTGTAGATCCTGTTTGATGACCAATTGATTGTTTATTGTCAGACAGGACCATCCCCCTTCTGTAGTTGCTTTCCAAATCCCTATCCAAAATCCGAAATACCAACGTCGCTTGGTGTATTATTGATAAGGGGAGGCATCCCTATGTAATTTACGCCTCGGTTGGAAACAACTTGGAGTCTCTTTGAGCTGGCCCTTCCACAATCACCCTTTGTGCATGGGATGGCCATGCCTCCCGGTATCGGCCTTTTCGTAACTCTCCTGTCACCCACGCTGCAGGGGGCGTTTGTGTCGACGTTGGGATTATCGCGCCCCTCTTGACTATAACATTCGTTTAGGCGTAGTTACACCTATGCCATGTCTGTCGTCCCCATGCGAGTCCACCGCAAGATTTTTTCCCTCATAATAGAAAAGATAATACAATTGACCGAGTTGACGTATCACTTGAGCCAAAATCTCGGACTTCCCCGAGTTGATCATCTCTTCGTGACGATAAGCCAAGCTTGTCAATTCTTTGACCAATGTTTCCCAAATTGTCTATAAAACTCCCTCTAGCTTGGAACCTTCCTGGTCTCCTCCTCTTAATATCTCGATCCCATTTCGTGAATGTTTGCATGATCACGATCGTCTCGGGTGACCTCACGCGGCAGCCATTTAGTTAGCAACATCAACCTCACCGTGCCATCTGCTCCCTGGCCCTTACGCCACATAAGCAGCAGGTACTCTTCCTGCTGACCACCTGTCTGACAGCACCCATGAGCCTCTCTACCCTCACGGGTCGGTTCCCCCAAGTCTTAACCATCTTGGCGCTGTCCCTTCTAGCCATTACCCCGTAGCCCCGGATACCCTTCCTCACTCCCCCTCCCGGATTCTATTTGGTCCCCATCACTGGCCACCCCTTTCCCTCCCTAATTTGACCCTTGGCATTCCCGTCTAGTACCTTGGCCCTCCGGCCCCTGCCCCAGGGTCACCTAAACCATTCACTTCCAGCACGGCTTCCAGTTCCAACCGGTTCCTGCTCGCCCACGGTGACACACTTTACCTCAACGGGACCCTTCTCTTTCTTTGTGACGGCTACGACGAAACGCGAAAAACTCGCGAGGCATCCAAAAGACAAGGCCACACATACGACTCTACCCCTCCTCCACTCGCCAATCCTTGTGCCTTGTGTGATGGTGTCGGTCATGCCACCCATACTTGTCCTAAGTGGCCACAGCACTCAACCCATGGTTGGAGGTCGCACGTTCCACAGATCTCGGTCCACTGAAACCTCTGTTTCTTCCTCATCCATAACCAAGGAACAACCAAAAACTCTTACGCACCAACAAACCACATGCTCTGTGTGGTGTCCATGGCCATTATTCTCACCATTGTCCTCCTCCACCTTCAAGGCCTCTACAGAGGTCATTACGTGAGTACGAGGTCGAACAAAAAATCGATCCACCTCTCCCATCCTTGCTCGTGTATCGAGCACTCGGGGATCCCCGCTTCCACCATTGACATTCCTCCCAGAGCGTTGAGATGTGCGAACTGCTGCCCTCTCTACCTCTGTCATCAACACATTCACAGGAGTACATTCCCTCTGAATCCACTCCCATGTTTCACTTCAGTTCCCCTTCAACAACATTCTTGGGCTCCGTACTTTGTGCCATCTTTGCCATGTCGTTTGTGTCCACGTGACGTCCATCATATCTTTGCCTTTCTTCCTGCGATTTGGGCGCTTTCGGCATCCTTCTGGACTTTCCTGACCTCTCCTTTCCTCCTCTCACCGGGGGAGGATGCCATCTTATGATGTGTTCCAGCCATGGGCTCCTCTTTCCTCCCCGTCGTTCTCATTCTGTCCCCTTTCTGGTCTGTCTAAAATTCTAGCCATCCTGCAGTTCCTCCTCACCTTAGTAGTCGTTTGTGAGTATCTCACCCTGTCTCCACGTTGCCCTCTCTGTTCTTCTCCTTCTCCCATTCGTCATGTAAACCCTATTTCACCAAACCTCTCTGTCTCCGTCTCTGTTATTATGCGGGTGAGCCAATGCTACTCCGTCTAGCTGTGCAGGCCATCCACACTGCCACGCCTGATTCCCAAGCAATGGAGTGCAGTGGTAATGCCACCAATAATCAAGCAGATACGTGATCGTGATCTCTTCATGAGTACCCTCTCATCTGTATCCTCCATCTAACAGGGTCACACTTTTAGCGAATCTTGGGCAGTCGCACTTTTAAGGCCCAAACACATGTCCCAGGTTGCGGTTTTGCCCCAAAAAGTGCGACCGGCCGTAATGATGAAGTAGGATGGTGTGCGAGATTTAAGACCCTAATCGAACTTTGAATCCATCGAAAACAAAGAGTAGGATTAGGCCTCTTACCTGGCGACGAATCACGATTCCAGCGCGAGTCAGTTTTATGCATACGATCGCCATGAATTTAGAGGCCTTCTCTCCTCTCCAAATTCACCTGACTACCTGACAAATGAATGATTTTGGAGGAAAATGCCTTATTAGAAGAAAAACCCTGTTTTTCTTTGCTTGGCTAACGACAAAGCGAAGCAGCTCTTGTTTGACACACCATTTGCACCATTGGAAAGCTCTCACGGAGCATAAGGTCGTGCTCATTAGTTTTTTCATGATTTGATACTTCGAGGACACCATTTTTTCCATGAAGGATCTATTTACCTCTCCTCCAAATCAGAATGTCTCACACTTACAACACTTGTACTTGGGCACCCCTTTGCCTCTTTACTTGTCTTTGTTCATCTTTGATTTCGTCATGAGATACCCTATTGTACTCATGTTTTTTATGGTCCCATTGGACCTTTATTGTGTGGCGGCACCATCGAGTCACCCTTGTTTAGAGCATGCGCGTTGAGTCATCATCGATTATGGAGTCTATCTCGCGTCCTTCGTATCCAGCTATGGTCCTCCATCCTTCATTGCTTGCTCCTCTCTACGTGTTGCACATTATGGCCTTTTAGTACCATTGTCCCCTATCCCTCATGATATTGTGCATTCGGCATGACCATTCATGCCCTTTATGCTCCTAACAAAGAAGTGGTCATCCGCTACTCGGTATCCCTCATTTCATCATCATCATTAGTGTCTAGTCATTCGTCGCTCCACTATTTTCTCTCACCTTTAGTTGGGGACCCATATTGCCTCACCTATGGCGGACCCTCTTAAACAAACATTAGCTCATTTACTTGACTGATCTAGAGGCGGTTTACCTTAGTTCGAGCTCCGCGTCCACATGATCGCACGTCAGTATGCTTGATGGTCAGGTGATGCGGCGCGGCTATTGGTGATTCCGGGTGTGGATGTATCAACCCTCATGAGGAGTGGCCCTTCGAGGTAGCCCCCCACGTACGGATGACATCTTCATTTTTACGACCTTTGATGCGGCTCCTTACATTTGATGATGTCGGCCTCGGCCGCTGCAGCGCCTTTCGATTGCATGTATCGGTCATATTTTGCGAGCCCTTCCCGCGTATAGGGGGGAATTTGGGAATTCTTTGTATCTCATGTACTAAACTATTCTGTATAAATACAGCATTCCAGGCACAACATGTGTAGGATTCATCATTACACATTTTACGCTTGTATTTATGCTAGCATGTACTTTTCCTGAATTCGGTTCCTTGTTTGTTTGGACATACTATTCTTTTTTACTTTGTCTCGGCGGGCATAGGTATGCCTCCTCGCCGCCTTTACGCACAGTACCACACTAAACTAGAGACTTGTTTTGTAAGTCTCGTCTCCTCGAGGGTCTAGTCCTTTGCTTTTATTAGAATACCTTACATTTCTCTCTCGACTTCCCTCTTCGAAGTGTCCCAGTGATTGAGTTCTTCTGATGTACTTGATTGAAGCAGTTTGCTCTATGCCCATAAGTAGGTTGAGGGGAAATCTATTACACCATTTTTGGTCATCTAACCTATTATCATTAGATGAACCCAAGTACATAATGATAATTTACCCTAAGTAAAATTTCTTTCACTAATAAAAATAACTTAGTAAAACACCTTTATTAAGTTGTTTTATGGTCTAAAATAGGAAACCCCAAAGGAAATAATAAACAAATCTATATTTTTTTATATTTCCTAGTCATGTTAACCCAAAACAAAATCTCAATTAAATAAATCCTTATTTATTTCATTATTTCCCTAGGAAAAGTTATTTAAATCCTATTTAAAAAATATTCCTAGTTAAATTTGACTAAATCATTTATAAATAATTAAATAAATCATTTATTCAATTATATTCCCACCATTTCCTTAAAATAGTAAATAAATCATTTATTTATTTATTATTTTATAAATAGAAATTGACCCAAGTCAAAAATCCTTTTCCCTCCAACAAATATAATAAAATATTCCTAAAAGGTGATTCTAGAATTTGATTAATAATATTTTATTCGTGCAAGTTACAGATCGCCCCAATATTTTGTTATAAATAGAAGGGTTTTCCCCATTCATTAGTCACCTTTTGTTTCCTATTAGATCACTCTTGTATCTATACACTTGGTCACATTTTCTCCATTTTTGTCTTGTGAGCTCCCATTGAGTTCTATGTTTATGCAGGTTTTCCCACCAACAGAGAGAGATTCTAGATACGAGTCTTTGAGGACTGTCAAGAACCCATCCCATTGAGAGAAACAGGAAAACACCTTTCTTGTTTTCCTCTCGGGTGTTTTTTATTTCAATATAATATAAAAAAATTCTTTCAAATACATCGTTCTTGTCTTGTCTATTGGATGCATGGAGCCATTTTTACTTTATCTGTAATGTCTTTTATGCTTAGATGCGGGATTTGTGCGGTGTTATTTGGATCACCTAATTGCAAATTTAAAAGATATTTGGTAGCAAATAATTGATGTTAGGGCTATTTATTATGCGTAGCTAACGTGATATTCTGACGAAAGATTCATACTAACAGAAATTGGAGCTTGTCGATCCCGACACGAGGTTGACAGTGCCGAACTGCTCAACATCTTTGAATGTGCCGCACTTTATACATGAGATATACTAACATAGCATGAGTAAGACAATTGCTTGTGTTAGCATTTACGATTGAAGATGCCTCTTGAAGAAACAGGGATCCCAATTGATGAGATGTTAATAAACGAAGTTACCATATTACCATACCAAAGTAGGGATCCTACCTATGAATTTGTGGGTAAGGATCGGGACAAATCAATCGCGTGAACACAGAGGTGAAGTGTGACTTGGTTAAAGGGGAAAGCGAGGATACGATATAAATTCAATCGATGACCAAGGAGTACGTTTGGTACATATTTTAGTTGGGAAGATTATCCGGAAATGTTGACCAATGAAGTCCCACAACAATAGTTTCGATGGTTGTGCGATTGCAAAAGCAGAGGTCAGTACAAATGGGCGAGTATCCATACGGAGTAATTTCTAGAGGATTTCCAAGTTTCCTAGGAGAAGGTACAACCTTTCACTACGCCTAGATGACGTTGATCATACGCAATGTTGTACATGGAGAAGGAGTCGGAGGACTCATAGTTTCCTCATGTAGAAGATGATGTATGTGAAACGTGGTACGCCTGCGTTGCTGTTATACCCAGATACTCGCATGCATAAGAAGGGCAAGTATTATTTGTATTATACCACATGGATCTACATATGTTGGTGAACCATCATCCTTAGTTGTCCACAAATATTGTTCAAGCTATATAATGCGGTTACGAAGTTCAAAGGCGTACTTCCATAAATATATATACGGGCTTGGAAGGACGTGATGAAGACATGGAATCCCCTACCATGCTTAGTAACAGATATGATCTTACTGTTGATACATCAATAAGCTCGTAAAGTGGATGACTATGGCAGGAGGAAACGGAGAATAGTCGGTGAAGGAGGAAACATCGGAGCATGGAGGCCCCAACGGAAAATACAAGGATAAAGAGGAACATGAGAAATATCGGGGAGAAGGAGCATGATGAGGGTCAATCGGATCCTCTTGGAGGGCGATGAGAAGAGCAAGGAAAAAGACAACGACGGAGAAATGACAAATAGAATGCAACCATGATTCCTCGAAGTAAGAAGAAGTAGAAGGTAGATAAATCAAATGGCATAATGCCATTGGTCCTTGCGATGAGCCAAAAAAATGTATTCGGCATTGGTAATCCTAGGCGACACAACTAAGAACTTAAAATTCATATATGAAGTCCATAATTTTTCTTGTGAATATTTTTTATCCTTCATCCTCATGAAATATCCAGGATCTTAAGTCCATATTGGAGAATATAGTGCCCTCCTGTAATTGATTTAACAAAATGCTGATATGAAAAAAAAAAAAAAAAAAATAAGTGGGGAATTTTTGATGTCAAAATGGGCCTAAAAAATGTATGAACAAAATTAACTTTAAAAAGAAATAATAGGATTCAAGATGATGATACCATCCCGGAGGAGAAAATATTTTGGAGGGAAAGTAAAACTATTTTTTAATTGTATTTCCCGATTTTCTCCTCATATGTTTACTCAAATGTTAAGTGTAGATATTTCCCATTAGATGTGGAATTAAATTCCACATCTAATGATATTCACTTTGCATACTTTACTAAATACATCAAAGAAAAAAAATTGAAAATACGTTAAAAAAAGAAAATTAATGTGTTAATTTTTAATGTGTTTCTCTGAAGAGACATAATCCTATACATATTAGGGTGAAATATATAAATAATGTTAGATATAGGGTCAATAAAAATAGAAATGGGGCATTGATTTATTATATCTTCTTCTTCAACCATGGATTCACGGTGGTTTTCCTATTGATTTTCCACATCTGTAGGTTGAGGCATTGCTTGTATTACATCATTAAATGTAGTAGCTTCTTTTCTTGATAAATCTTCCTCTTGTTAGCATCATGCTTATGGGGATATTTCAGAGTATATTCTCTTCTCCACATCCCCCAATACCCAAAGGTCCCTTTTCTATAATCATGTTTTCCTTCCATGGTTTTTGTTATCTCATTCCCACCTTGCATAGGGTAGTTCTAGTGGAATTTTATTTTACTTGGTAACTCATCTTCGTACCCTTTCCTAAATTCTTATGTTGTTGTGATTTGAATATTTTTCTCCAATTCTCTATGGATATTTATATCACGGGATAGCCTATGCACATACATTTTGTTGATAAATATATTTAAACAAACTCCACACTTGACTAGATTCAATGGAGATAAAAGTTGAAATATAATGTTTTGAATAATCGCATGTTCTAACACCTGTCTTCCCTATCATAACCATATTTTTTTTAACATAATAGGTGGGTAAGGGATCCAAATTAAGGGTGAGCATAGATGCCATTGGTAGTTGTAGTGAACAAATTTTCTTTTCAAATGGCACGGCTTTAATCGACTTGAGAATCTAGGTACTACAAACTTAATAGATTTTTGATCCAAATAAAACTTTTGTATCAAGAAAAACACGTTTAATAATGGGAATTTGGACTTGGGGCACGCTTGGAACAAAGAATGATCTCAACATTTTGTGAATTAAGAAACATGCACATTTTTCCTTTTCTATACAAAGGACAAACTATTATTGAATTATCAAAAGTTGTGAGGCAAAGGGGGTAGTGGGTGGGAGGGCCATACTACCAAATTGGGTTATAATTCATATTAGGTGATCCAATACATGTGTCCAAATGGTGCTTTAGAAAATTGAGGAAATTTCACAGGTCCATCGAGCGACATCATCTTCTTTTAGCAGCCATTTCTTCAAAGAAGGATAATAACCTGGGACTGTATGCAAACTAGAGGGAATCATGTATAGTTTATTTATAGCAAGAAAATGGAAACAAATGCTCATTTTTGTGTGGTGTACTTTCACATTATGTGTGGAAAGAACTTTGAGTAGACAAATGGGGTGGCCAACTTTGGAGAAAAAGTTTTTGTATTAACCTATTTTCATGAGTTCTAAAGAATCAAACATTTAAATATATTGATATCTTCCTATCCTGACTTGGTGGGTTTGACTCACTAAAAATGCAAGCCTCTTTGATGTGGTATGCACTACCTCCTACATTCAAAGTGTCTCAACAATATTTGGCACCACTTTCCACTTAAAAACAAATTGAGAATGAAAGGGACGAGTGGCTAGGGAGGTGCATATCGTAAATGTAGACATGGGGGTTTTTGAAGAGTCATGTCATGGGTTGAATAAGACTTGTGGCATTATTTTTGTATGTCCATATGTTTGTAACCATCATTATTTCGGAGGGAAAGATAATTTGGTAGCCGAAGACAGACAATCAAGGTGAATTATAGGCTCTTTTTTCCCTTCTTAAATGTGTTGAAACATGAATAACGACACTCGATTGAAAAATTTGGACTTAGTGATAAGTGATTCAAGTTTTGAAATATTTCTCAAGTATATTTCAACGCTTGACATTTACACATGTATATGCAATTAAATTATTCTGATTCACTATCTAAAGGGAATTTTTTTCTATGCCTTAAAATGTTAGCTTTAAAATAACATGGAGAAGGGGAGAGCTGATTTCCCATTAGGAGTATTTATTTCTGAGATATGTAGTTATATATGTTGTGTTATTATTGATGCAACTTAAATGTATTGGATAGAAATGGTATATTCTTTATTGGATAATGATTTGGGTATAGTTTTTTCTTTGTGATGTCAACATGAGATGTGCTGTCTTAGAAAGTGCCATGGCATATAGGGATTGTAAATTTGTTCTCTTAAAATAAGGATACATTTTTTTATTGGAAAAGAAGTGCATGTACAATTTTTCCCATAAACATGAAGGCTTGAATCGAATCCCAATTACATTTTTTTTAATTATTATTACAAAAGTGGGTGAAGCTAATATAAATAGCTAGCAAGCCAATACTAATAGGAACTTGTGACTTGAAGGGTTAAGATGTTTAGAGGACACTACCCCTTGAGCACTATCGTAGTGCCGTTCAATATTAATCAAACATATACAAACTCTACCCCCCTCTAGTTTTGAACATTTGACTTCTAAGGAGGAAGCACATGTTATTAACCATCAAGTCCGCAACTTTGCAGTATGTTTAGCAAACAAACCAATCATTTTTACCATTAGCAAAGATGATATCATATCAACCAAGGCCGTGCCTTTATTGGTATCCTTTATGAAAGAAAAATGTGAAAAATATGATAATATAATGGAAGTGAGGCCATACAAATTTCTTCTAACAATTCAATTTAAATTCTAAAAGTGAATTGTTTCTATGATGTAAACACAAAAAATATACAGTAAATAGATTGAGAATAAAAGAGCATGAATAGAATATACAAAATTAATTGTTAAAGATAATGTAATATAATATGTTAAATAAAGTGAAATAGAATGTGAACATGTATTAAATATACATTCTTGATACAATATTCAAAAAAGGAGGACAAATCCTTGATTAGAAAAGTATTTAGCATCTACTAATCAATACTATTAAATACCCATCTAGAATGCTAGGAATTATTGATAACATGTATTAATACTTCTTTGTATTATTCTAAATGATTTAAAAATACCATACATTTGTTTGAAACTAATAACATGTTCACAATCACAATTAATGTTGTTTGATATCGATAGATTTCCCTATTATGCATATAATTGTTTTAAGAATAAAAAGACAACTATCATGAGGAACAATTGGAATTCAAGTATTTTATTACTTTAAGATGTGTAGTTAATTATTTCTATTAAACAAACATCGTTACTTTACTACTATTTGATATTGGTTAAAGATGAACAATATTTCGTAAGTATGAATGGTTAAATATATGCTCTAATTTATATAAAAACTAAAATGGTTACTGTAACTATAGCAACCTAATTCAATCTTAACTCTACATTTATCAAGCATAAAAAACCATCAAATATTTCAAGATTTTATCAAGCATCAAAAGTGATCAAATAATTGAGTGCAAATATTTTCTTACATTTACCTCTAAAAAATGGATTGGATAAAAATACCTATATAACTTAATATTCTTTTGAAACAATTTATTTATTACGATGGATGGAAACATTTCCCCATGTACGTCTCATAAAAATCACCATGCAAACAATGGCGCCAATTTACCAAATGAACCAACCCCACCCCATGAAACTAAGGGATAAATACAAAACATATTTTTATACAAGCTAAATAATCTATACTTAATAAATAGAAATGTTCATAATATATGTGTTTTTGCATGTGCATATTTTGAACCCTCAAGAGAGTAAAAAACCATCAAAATAAAAAAATTTGTTCCAAAAGTGTGGTTTATTAAATATTTGAACAATGTTCTTATGCTCCCCTTCAGAAAAAATTTCTAAGAAAAAACATCCTCGTAGCAATAAATAAATTGCCCATACGGTACCTAATCAAAGGAATTTTTTGATAACATAACCATGTTCACATAGCGCCTATGATAAGATGAATTCTTCCAATCCCTTTAAAAGCCTATGCGATTTACAATATTTTAAAGCATTGTGTAAGAATAGCAGTAGTTCATTGTATGGCATACAGGTATTTAAATTGCCTTATTATGATGGGTTAGGTAATGTAGATAATTTTCTTAATAATTATGAATATCGAGCACCCCGAGAAGATCAAATATTGTGAAGCCATTTAAGATCTGCCCATTTGCTATATGGTGGGGCACACACAAGAAAGAATATAGGAGATTGGCGGGTATGTTGAAGATTAATGTGGATAAGGTTTGGACAAGTGGAAACGTGCGAGAATGTAAATCTTCCAAGCGACTAGAGAGAGAATATTCAGCGATGCACTACAACATGGAAGTAAATTCCACAACGGGGAAGGGGTACATAGATTTATTCACACACTATAGACAATTCCTATGAATTGGTACACAGAAATAGAGTTTGCGATGTGGTCTTGTGAACTAGATAAACTTGGTTGATGGGTTTTGTATTAACATTCAACTTTGAGGATAGATGTACATGCATAGATTCAACCCTTTAGGTAGTAAAGGAGAAGATATTTGAAGGTGTAGGCACACACTAACATGGAAACAACCCTAATAGTGCTGGGATGCACGGATGGAGTATGCACTAGAAGATGCTATAATACGAGAAGAAGAATAAGACCCTTGAAACATCAACATAGTAGAGATCGAGAAGGGCACATGAAGTACATGGACCAAAGATAGAGATGCCGAGATATAACACAACCATTGCTGAAGACCAAGAAGGTAGACCATTGGATCGAAGGAGCTTTAATTTTGCAATGTGAGCGATTCTTGGAATCAGAGACAGTTAGTAAAGTCACAAAGCTTCTCCATGAATACCAAGAGTTGTTTCCCACTAAATTTCGGACATGAAGGGGATATTGGGAGATTTGGGAGTTATGAAGATTCCCATGAAGCCTTGTCTGTAGATACCTTATAGGTTGTGTTGTCACTCCCTAGAGACGATAGAGTTGCTGATAGACTAGTGCCTAGGACATCTTAATATAGCGAGGAGCATGTAGCTATAAGCAGGGGAGTTATCGACAAAGGCTCTCATGCTATCTCTTGTTAAACAAAGAAAAATTCTTTTTAAATGGGACCAAAACTCTCGAGAAACTTGATACAAGATAAGAGATCTTTATGAGGCAAGATGTAAAGCTCTAATACAAAGCATCGGACAATTGAGAGACAACTTGCGCAAGCGGGCCAATTCAGAAATACTTCACGAGAGATAAATGGTACGAAGGTGTTCTTGTGTAAGAAAGGTGAGAGGATATTAGTTGTCATATAGGTAAATGTCAATACACAATATTACCATGAATGGGCTTACCAATCTAAGAATCCATACATAATAACAATGTTTTAAAAATAACATTCCATAGAAGCTAATATAGCGGAAAGATGGATTTGAAATAGAAATGGAATAGTATATCATGCATGAGCCATATTTAAGCGCTTGAATGACTTAAATATGGGTACCAACTAGGATAAATCCATACAAACCGAGTGAGCCACTTACATTCCAAACATGATACAAGAAAGATGGATTGAAACGAAGATGAACAATTTTAATAACACATAAAAGGAGAAGTTACACCTTGTGAAATACCAAAAGACCAGAATCCTCTTTAACGGATAGAACTCCTCCTCACTTTGAAGCTTAGCAGACTCTGGCGACATTCTCCAAAAGACCAACAAAATGTATACAAAATTCTCTTCACTGTTTAATAAATACGGAACCCTCAATGAAAATACATTTCTTAGGGCCATTTATAGAAGAAGAAGAACCCTAATAAAAGAAGTAGGTGAAAAACATTTAATTTTCCTCGTTAAGACAAAATGGCAGAAACATTCGCCCATGCTGAATGACTATGTTGTGTTATATGTACTCTGTAATAAACTGCAGGAAATAAATGTCTTATTTAGGTAGAAAATCTCCTTAGGGACACGACGTAGAAAGTGAAATCACATAAACATTCCACATCCTTTACGAAAGGGAAATTATAGCACAAAAAATAAAACTTGGAGGGTATGGTTTCTTGTGCATGTGCCTGCGTGATCGGGATATCTTTGATCTGGTACCTTTATATTCTAAACCATGGATTAGTCTTAGAATCTTTAATCTTTGGATCTTGAAATCTTCGATCTTCCAGAAATGCTCCTTCTTAGCGATAGTAATGTCTCCAAGCATAAAAATCGATTGCTTTGAATGTTTGGAAGGTTTGACGATTTTTAACCACAGCTTCTTTAATGAAAGCCGTGTCATGCTTGACTTCCCAGATTTTCCTCATAAATTACGCATACGAAAGGTATGGTCCCTTGATGCGTTCTCGACTTAAAACGGAGGGCTGTGAATTATGACAACTTTAAGTCGTTGTAACCACAAAATCCGCAAACTCGTTAAGAAAACCATGCACGGGAAGGTAGACACGGTGGGGATAATGTGGTGACGGCGTGGCATGGTGGAGAGGAGTCGAAATGCGAAACGATGATAGAAATACGGCGTGATGGTGGGGTGGCGATGGAGAAGGTTGGCGGAGCATGGCGGATGAAAAACTTTGAATTTGACCTTTTGAATGATATATAAGAAAGGCGAAGAGAATGCGTTGAATGGCGTAGCTGGAATGGTGACGTGGGAGGACCGGGTCAATGGCATGGCGTGGGTTAAATGAAATTCGTGGAGTCTTAGCGAAGATCGGCCAGTGAGCGCGTAGAAGGGTGACGGATAGTGGGCCGAGGGTCGAATGTCTTGTGATTAAATGCCATGTAACCGAAGTGCGACAACCGTTGGATAAAGACCCCGGATCGGACATACGTCATCGCTCGTGCGTGAATTTGGCCAAGACAATGTGCGCGTGGAGAGCGGTTTGGAGCCGTATGCGGGGGGGCACGCGGTGAGCGTGTATGGAATCGCTCGATTTGAGAATATCGCTGTAAGCTTGAAAGGTGGTGTGATATAAACCCTTGCGATTTTGCAATGGGAGCGGCGTGGGGACCAGTACAAGCGGTACAGGACTATTGATTTCACGGTTTGATCGGACCCCGGCGTGAGTCGAGATGGAAATTGCTCTGGCGTGTGGTGTCGCACTTTCATCCGATCTGTTACATATCGGCGAACGAGAATGCATCGATATACATTGGTAGCGCCCATCGGACTTGGCTCTGGTTTCGGAGGGGCGGGGTCATGTGAGAGAAGGGTGTAGGGCTTGGCCGAAAGGATGAGTCCTAATATATTTTCAAGCGGATTTTCAGCCTTTTTACAATGTAATTTGGGGATGAAAAATATATAACGATATGCGGCAAAAGTTTTCTAGGCCAAACAAAGAGGTACGAAGGTTTAACTGAATGTTGGTGGAGAAATTTAATAGGAGGCCAACATGATCCAACGAGGATTGAACCCAAAATACAAGAGAAAGTGAATTTAGAACTTCATAAGATGATAGAAGCATGATTATTGAACTTGTAAAGAAATCAAAATGGGTAAGTCTTTATGGTGGTACAAAGAAAATAAGACAAAGGAGAAATTAGAGTATGTGTGGACCTTAGAAAGTTTAACAATACATGCTTACATGATCCTTTTCCCACCCCATTCACGAATTCTAGACAATGTAGGAGGTCGAGCCTATTCATTTTACAAATGGATTTCGGGATATCATCGAATCATAATTATACTGAAGACTTGCATAGAACCACCTTTGCATAGAATGGAAATATATTGAGTATGCGGTGATGCCTTTTGGATTGAAGAATTCCCCTTCCATATTTTCCAAAGCGGTGGTCACATCTTTCAAGGAGTACATTCACAAATTTTTGGAGCTATACTTTGATGAGTAGAAATATTTGGGATGTTAGAAAAAATATTTGGGAGCTTGAGGCTTATCTTTCGGCAGCTTGTAGACAACATCGGATTTCTTTGGAATCGAAGAAGTGCATATTATGTGTACATTTTTGTATATTGTTGGGACATGTTGTTTGGAAGCAAGGATTGTTGGTGGACCTGTGAATGTTGTCATTGTGAATTTGGATCCACCTAAAATGAATCTGAATGTTACACTACATTGGGCATACGAGATATTCTGAGAAAATTCTATCAAAGGGATATGAAGCGGAATCACTACACCAATGGAAAAATTGTTGAAGAAAGGTGTGGCTTTTAAACTAGATGAAGAATGCCCAGAAGATCTACGACATACTAAAAGAGATGGTAATTGCACTATCTACAGTTCATTGAATAAGGAATTTCATGTTCATGTGATCTTGCTTCTTGCATAGCTTTAGGAGTGGTATGTGTATAGCTTGGTGAAGGATAAATTGACCATCCTATAGATTTTGCAGTAGGAAGGAAGTTGTCCTAGAATTTGAGAAGAATTACACTACCATAGAAATAGAAGGTCTAGCTCTAGTGTATGCTCTGTAGAAGTTCGGACATTATTTGTTGGGATCACATTTCAAGATGTTTACGGATCAATATGCATTGAAGTAATTGTTCAATAAGCATTTGTTTTAGGAGGGAATATTTGCATATGGTTATTGTTATTTCGAGTATGACTTGAATTCGTTTTTTAAACCGGGAAGGATGAATGCGGGGACTGGCCATTGTCAGATTAGAAACGAGAAGAACCAACCGGTATAGAAGATAACACTCCTAATGCCACAGTTACTTACGATCGAGGTAGCGGATGACCACTTTGTAGAAATCATTTACTTTTGACCATAGGAGTGAAGCTCCTTCAACATATACTACTGTGAAGAAATAATTGGTGGTAAAGCGGGCAGATTTTCATTGATTACGGGACATTCTTATAAGATGGGACCAAATGAGATATTACACATATATGTCCCTAAACATGAAATATCAATGATTTTAGTAGAATCTCATGGAGGTGGAGCTAGGTGGACATTATGCAAGAAAGGATATTGTGAAGAATATCTTGAGTAGGATTGTGTTGTCCTACACTACACAAATATGCAAAGGAATATTGTAGAAGAGCATGTGATGTATGTAAAATAACATGAAATCCCTCACAGAAGAGATGAAATTCAATTTGTTCCACAAGTGACATTACAAGATTTGGACAAATGGGTTAATGATTTATTGGACCCATCATTCCACCTAGAAAAATACTAGTGCGGGTATATAATCTTTGGGCTTGATTATCGATGAGATGGGACAAAGCACAACTAGTAAGGAACTAAAATTGAAAAAAATCATGAAGTTTATTTTTTGAATACATATTATCTAGATTTGAGTGCCGAAGATATTGATGAGTGACCAAGGGTCACATTTTCTGAGAATAAGTCGTGAATAATTGGTGAGGAATTCAGTCTACCACCAAAAGAGCACCCTTATCATCCTCAAGCCAATGCAGTTGATGGAGGCCTTTAATAATAATTTGGAGAATGTACTCTAAAGTATGCAATGTGAACAAAAATGGCCCGGGATCTGGAAGTGCAATTTTGTGTTATTGGCCTACGGGACCACATGTAAGAAGTTAATGATCGGCTTCCTTGATTAGTATATGGACAAGAAGTTGTGATGCCCATGGAATATATTGTGCCTAGTTTGATTGCAAATATCACAGAGATATGGAAGAACCACGAAAAAATGGAGAAAGAATGTAACAATTGGTTGTCTTGGAGGAAGACATATTTATAGAAGGTTTCCATCGATAAGTGGAGAAAGCAAGAGAGATATCAGCATGATAAATATATCATGTAGAAAAAGTTCAAGTTAGGAGATATTTTCCTCCTTTTGAGAGTAAGTTTGTAAAATTTCGAGGAAATCCAAGAAACATTGGTTATGAGCCCGATATATTATAAAACATGTGCGATGGAGCGCGAGTTTAATTGGAAAAGTTGAATGGAAAATTGATTTAGAGAAGAGGTAAATGGCAGGTTGGTTGAAGTTGGCACGAGGACGATACCCTACAACTTCTCACTCTAAAGAAGAAAAGGAGGTAAGTTTTAGTGCCACAGTTGAGAAGTGAACCTTTGGAATATAAACTTACTATGCAAAAGAGAGCTTTGATGAAGGAAGTTTCTTCGCTATAGTGGATTGTCAGTTTCACGAGGGCTGTGATGTAGGGTGGTGCCTTTGTAATATGAACATGTCGAGTTTACAAAGAAAAAAATATGATCGTTACGAGGAAAATTATCGTTGGAGGAGAGGAAAGTCACATTTATGGAGATAGATTGGAAAAGATCTAGGGACATATTTGGAGTTAATGAATAATCTAAACACAATCCCGACAAGAAATTTGAGTAGTAATGAGGTTAGAAGATACGAAGCACTATAAAAATCTATGTACCGCAAGATTTTGGCACTGATGTCCCGAGGAGTCAAAAATTGTTAAGTCTTGAAAACACAACGAGAACTTTCGTACATGTATGAACAACGAAGAATTCATCCACATCTTTTTTAGGAGAAATTATATAAGGTCTAATGGAATCCACAACACGATCCACTAAACTCTTAGCATCACCCTCAACATCACCTCTTATAAAGTGAAGATCGTCATGGCAAAAGACAAAGAAGCGCGAAGAAAGAACAAAAGAAGAAACACGATAAGAAGTCGAACCCCATCAAACCACAACCATAACCCCAGCCTATCCAAGACAAAGAAAAAAGAAATAGAACCACAACGGATGGAGACAAAGGGCATGGAAATTTTGTCGTTTGTTGCCACCATACTTGTCACCCTGAAAACCAAATGCTAAACGCGTGAAGGAATCAAAAGATGCGAAGTTTGGAAAAATTCACACCATTACTACCGGAAGAAGTGCAATTTGAGGGGAGAGTTGCTAAAAATCACGGAGAGTTGAATTTCATGGATTAGGACTTCAATAGTGAAGTAAATACTGCAGTTGAGGGCCATGTCTCCAAATTGGGTTATAATTCCTTGTTGAGTGATGCGTACATGGTCCCGAATGGTTCTTTAGAAAAATGAAATTCCATAGTCCATCGAAGAGGCATCATCTTATTTTAGCCATTTCTTCAAGGAAGGGTAGTAACTGGATTGTATGCAAATTAGAGGGAAGCATGTACTTGGTTTATGTTATGTAAGAAAATGGAGGAAACAAATGCTCATTTTTTTGTGGTTCCCTTTCACATATGTGTGGCGAGGGGAACTTGAGTAGGCAATTCGGGTGGCCCAACTTTGGAGAAAATTTATTGTATTAACCTATTTTTCATGAGTTCCTCAAGAATAAAACATTGAAATATATTCAATATCTTCATCCTCGTGGCTTGGTGGGTTTTGACTCACTGAAATGCAAGAATATTTGATGGTATGCTACGTCCTACATTCAAAGTGTCTCGATAATATTTGGCACCACTTTCAAGCTATAAAACAAAATCGAGAATGAGAAAAGGATGGATGGCTAGGAGGAGCATAAAAATAAATGTAGACATGGGGGTTTAGAAGGTGCATGTTATGGGTTGAATAGGAAGCAGCATGCCCCACATGCTCCATCTCTCTAATCATTATTTCATAGGGAAAGATAAATTGGGAGTGAGACAAACAATCAAGGTGAATTATAGGCTCTTTTTTTCCTTCTTAAATGTGTTGGCAGGTAGATATATTCATGAACTACAAGTCTTTAGGGATACCAAGTTAATTATTTCTTGAATGAATAACGAGACTCGATTGATAAATTTGGACTTAGTGATGATAATTGGTCAAGTTTTGAAATATCTCTCAAGTATATTTCAACGCTTGACATTTACATATGTATACAAAGAATTAAGCCATTCTAAAATTCACTATCTAAAGCAATTTTTTCTACGCCTTAAAATGTGTTAGCTTTAAAATAACGTGGAGAGAAGTGATTTATTAGGAGTATTTATTTATAGATATGTAGTTATATATGTTGTGTGATTGATACGGTAAGTGTATTGGATAGATATGGTATGACTATTTGTTGGATAGTAGATTTAGGGCTAGTTTTCTTTGTCATGTCAACATGGAATGTGTTGGTTTTAGAAAGTGCCATGGCATATAGGGTTTGTAAATTTTTTTCTCACGTAAATAAGGAATTTTTTGGAAAAAAAGTACATGTACAATTTACTCTTATGAAGGCTTAAATAGCATCCCAATTACATTTTTTTAATTATTATTACAAAAGTGGGTGAAGCTAGTATACGATAGCTAACAAGCCAATACTAACACAACATGACTTGGAAGGGTTCAAGATGTTTAGAGAGGACACTAGTGTAGGCTACATCATAGTCGGTGATATTGATGAACATGTACAAATCTATCCCCTCTAGTTTTGAACATGTGACTTCTAAGGAAGCATGTTATTAACCGGAAAATCCACTCAATTTACACAAGTATGTTTAACCAAAGAAACCAATCATTTTGACCATTACCAAAGATGATATCATATCAACTAAGGCCATGCCTTTATCGGTCTCTTTATTAGCAAGCACAATGTGCAAAAATATGATAATATAATGGAAGTGAAATGCATCAAATTTATTCTAACAATTTAACATAATTTTAAATTCCAAAAAGGTAATTGTTTCTTAGTAGTGTAAACAAAAAAAAAAAAATATACAATGAAATAGAATGAGAATAGAGCATGAATAGAATACAAAAATAATTATTAAAAGGTAATGTAAAAAAATATGATAAGATATTGCAAATAAAGTGAAATACAATGTGAACAAAGATTACATTCTTGATACCGTGTTCAAAGAAAAGATGGACAAATCCTTGATTAGAAAAATATTTGGCATCTACTAATGAATGTTATGGAATACCCATCTAGAAGGCTAGGAATTCTCGATAACATATGTATTAATACTTCTTTGGATGGTTCCACAAAGAGGAGATTTAAAAGAGCCACACATTTGTTTGCAACTATAACATGTTCACAATCACAATTAATGTTGTTTGATATCCATACATTACAGTATTGTACATAACATTGTTATAAGAATAGTCAACTAGCATGAGGAACAATTGGAATTTGACTAGTTTATTTCTTTAAGATGTGTAGTTCATTATTTCTATTAATGAAACATGGTTACTTTACTATTATTCTTGTATGCTTTAAATATGAACAATATTTTGTAAGTATGAATGGATAAATATATTGCTCTAATTTATATAAAAACTAAAATGGTTACCTATAGCTATAATTAACTATTCAATCTTAACTTTGATTTTATCAAGCATCAAAAGCTATTAAATATTTCAATATTTTTTCAAGCATGAAAAATGATCAAGTGCGGAAACTTTTTATCCGTAGATTCGAGTCCAAATATTTCCTTACATTTGCACTCTAATGGATTGGATAAAAAACCTATAACTTCTAATATTATTTTTAAAACAATTTAGTTATTATTTCAATGGATGGCAACAATTTGGCCATATCCTCTCATAAAAAGCACAATGCAAACAATGGCGCTAATATACCAAATGAACCAACCCACATCACTGAAACTAAAGAATACAAAACATTTTTTTATAGAAACTGTGATAAATAAGAAATGTTCATTATATTATGTTGTGCATACTGCATATTTTGAACCTACAAGAGAGTACAAAAACCGTTAAAGTAAAGTGTGTTCCAAAAGCATGGTTCTATTAAATCTTTTAACAATGTTATTAATATCTTTATTGAAAATATTCTATGAAAAAATCTCTGTCATACCGATACGTGGCCCATCGTTGCTAATCAAAAGAAAATTTTGATAAACGCGACCGTGTTCCTTTAGCACCTCACTACTTCCTCTTTCAGTGCGATTTTGGACATTTTACTATATCAAGCGCTTTAGCGACACACGATATTCCTTTAGGCGACTCTTCTATCTCGAGCACCACCAAATATATACTTATCTGAAGATTTTGTGAACTCTGAAAGCCCTTCTATTTTCTTCAAATTATTGGCCACCATGGTCTGAATCTCTAAGGTTGGGGTAGCCTCCCTCATCGAACAATATCTACGATATCGTTGACTTGTCATTCTCAAGTAAGCATTAGAGCCTAGGCATGAATTCTTTAAAGTCAAATCGCGAGTTTTCTCCAAACATAAAGTTGAGATGCACAATATTTTTTTCAAGTTCTCGAGCTCACCAAGCGAAGGAGGCAAAGGTGTGACTCATCTCTCAGATTTCAGAACTTCCAAATCGCTTATATTTCTGATTGCACTTGGCAACCCCTTTAAGCCTATCCTTCCCCAGTATCTTTGCCCGAGGGGACCTTTTTGAGGACTACTTGCGAGGTAATTCTTCAATTCTATCACATTGGGAAAGATTTAGGTGTTCAAGTACATTGAGTTAACTGTGTGAGCTTAAACAAACAATCAAACACACACAATCACAACATAATAATGAGACAACGATTTAACGTGGTTCACCCAACCCGATCTGGGCTACATCCCCGACGGAGAATGTCGACAGGTCTTATTTCTAAACGGGAGATTTACAACATGTCATTCTGCCTTCTCTTCCTCCTATCCTGTATGCACCAGAAACCTCTACGGAAAAACTGTTTTATGGTAGGTGAAAATGAATCATAAATTCAATCACAACAAAATAAAGGATGCAATAACAACGAGAGTTAGATGCGGTAAATTTAGCAACAAATCCTATTGTTGTCCTTATTTATGAGATTTTCTTCAAATTGTATTGAAATGTAAATCTCACCTTGACAACAAGTAGCACATTTCCCCATTCATTAACTATTTTTACTGCTGAGCCAAGAGAATCCAGAGACACCATCGTAGCTTCTATGCAGCTAGTTTCGACATGCTGCCTGAGTTTTCCTTTGTAATACACTTTTCAGAAGACTCGTTCGGTATTCTTTGTCTTACAAAATGGTACAGTAAAGCTATATGTGTTGTGTAACCAGCTCCAAAAATGAAGAAAAAGACCACAACGCCTTAGAAATGAGCCACTTGAGAGGGCAACCTCTGTTTGTTATAAATGAACAATTCTTGGATGATACAATTTACAAAACCTCCTTTCTATATGAAATTCATAGGGCCTATTAAATCTCTAAACAGACCTGGTAAATCTCAATAGACCTAACAATAATAATTTAAGGCACAATAATAACAATATGGGGGTTACGAGGTACAATAATAACAATAAAGAGCTACACTAACATAATAAGGGCTATACTATTAATATAGGGACTTAACATGCCCCTCTCCTTCAAACAAGTGTTGTCCTCAACGCTTGATTATTTCTTGATGCTTAAAGCATAATTCTCCTTCTCCATGTGCGAAATATTTCGGGGAGAAAACATTTCCATGGAATATACGAAATTGATCGTACTTTTGCCGAGTTCTTCCTTTTTGTTTTGCTTAGAGAACTTTAGGTGTGACAGATAAACATCTTAAACATTAGATTCTTGCCTAAGAATTCGGTTATCACTGAGAGATTGTGAGTTTTAATGATGGTGCCACAGTATCATCTTTCACCTAATTTATCATCCATATGTGTGCCTATTGTTTACACCACTGAACCCATCAACACCCAGCCTCATTTCTTCTTTCCAAATAGTATATCTTGTTGCTCTACGTCAAATAAAACTGTGCATATGAGTAAATGTTTGGTGATATCTCATCTGCAGTTCTCCACTTCTGTGCATCATAGTAGATTCGAGGCTTAATGGTGTGAAAATTATTTTAAGCCATTTCAGAATCCAATATTGATACCTTTTACTTGCTTTGAGGAGCTCAATATTGAAAGTGGATATCTCTGTGGTGAAAATCTTAAATATCTGAAATTCTTGTTTTGTAGTAGCCTACGAAGCTTCTTTCAAATGCCACGGGTCTGATCTATTTGATTCCCCAGGCAAAGTTGTGTCCAATCTCCCCACAAATGACCTAATTAGGTAGTTCATTAGAGAGCACACTTGTATGACTTTCCCATGTCACTTTTTCGTCCTTCGTCTCTGAAATTGATATCCAAGAAACTACGATGCATTGTACTTGTAAAAAAATTTTCGCTCAATCGATGCCCAGAGAAAGTTATTGAACTTTTCCCAATCTCTTTGAGATGCCAATTCCAAGAACTGAAAAAGCACTACCTTCCACAGATCATATCTCCAAAAATATTACGAACCAAGCACGAGATTTTGATGAATTTCCTCAGGATTTCAGCTTAACTCCTGCAATTTCTGGTCCCTGAACCTTAAATGAAAAAAAAATTTATAAGCAAATGCCCGATGACTGTTGGGCACAGACAAATGCGACTTCCTGAGATCCTTATCTCCGAAATTATTACCAGACAAACTCTGAAATTTTATAGCTTCCTCAGGATTTTTCTTAGCACCCTAAATTTCAAAGCTTACGAAACCGTAGAAAAAAGTTATAGCGAAAATGCCACGATGTTTGTTTGGGCGGCAAACCTAGAATCAAACTATACGATACCAAATGTTGTGTAACCGGCTCCAAAAATAGAAGAAAAGAGATATGAACGCCTTAGAAATGAGCATTCAGAGGCAACTCATGCAATCATATTGACCATTCTTGGATGATACAATTTACAAAACCTCCTTTCTGCTATGTGGAGTCCATGGGGCCATAATGTAATCCTAGTAATTTAATGTAATCATGACCTAACAATAATAATTTAAGGGCACAATAATAAAAATATGGGGATTCTGGGGGTACAATATTAACGTAAAGGGAGCTACACTAACATAATAAGGGCTATACTATTAATATAGGGACTTAACAATATGCTTTGATTTACTATGATGGGGGATTTTTAGCCAAGTGAATTGCACTTTGACTATCACAAAATAACTTGATATTGTCTTGCAACCTACCAAACTCACCAAACAAACCATTTCAACCAAACCGCTTCTTTACTGCATGGCATACTAAGCGACTATGTATAAATGCACCATACGTAGTGGATAAAGCTAACAATGTTTTGTAGCTTTGACATCTAACATAGCTCCACTGCGAGTAAAGACATATCGAAGTTGACTTTCTCTTATCCAAATCTTTTGCCGTCGGAATCAACATATCCACTTAAACCGATTCACTACTTGTTGTTATAGAGTGATAGGTAATCTTGTGCCTCTTAGATACGAAGCACCATTTCACTATTACATTAGTGTTCTTTTCTGGATTTTCCATATACTGGCGACAACCCCCAATTGCATGTGAAATATCGATCGTGTACAAACCATCATACATCAAACAACCTACGACAGCATATGGGAATTAGAGACATATATTCCTTTTTCTTCATTTGTGTTAGGACATAAACTTGAAGAAAGCTTAAAATGGGAAGCTAAAGGAGGCCGAAACAAGCTTCACATTGTTCATACCAAACCTTAGAGTATTTTGCTCTCAATATAATTCTTTTGTGATAGCCACAACTTACCATTGCTCCTTGTCTTTGAAAATATCCATACCGTCATCTTCTTTGCTCTAGATCTTTCATATCAAGCGTCTAATACATCGAGCCTTTAACACATTGAAGTCTCATGTGCTTTTGCTTGCTAAAAGCATAGCATAATAACGCTTACTAAGATAATGAATATGTCATTACTTAATTTCTTAAAGTAGATACAGTCATATTCACTCATATAATTACAATATGTGGAAAGAATCAAATTTCTTGTACCATTGCTAAAGCGTAGCGAGACCATACAATGATTTCTTGAACTGTGAGACAAATTCCTTATTTAACGATTTTGAACAAACCCTTGAGTTGTTCCATATAAATCTCTTCATCTAGATCTCCGTAAAAATTCAGTTTTAACATCTAGTTGTTTATATTCTAAATCAAGTAAAGCAACTAATGCTAACACAATCAATTGAAACAATTTTTTTACAAGCTAGTGAAAATATCTCATGAAAGTCAACTCCTACTTTACGAGAAAAACCTTCGCAACCAGCCTCACTTTGTACTGTCTTCTTTATCATCTTTCCCTTTTCAATTTGTAAACCCATTTACATCCCCAATTTCCTATCTATAGGAAGTTCTACGAGATCCCATGTGGCATTCTTGTCTAATGCCTTCTCATCCTTCATAGCTTCTTTCCACTCATATTGTTAGAACCTTCTACGGCTTGATAGCACAAAGGTTCATCATCTTTCGCGGTTAAAGCAAGCTGAGTAACTTACTCAATATCATACCTTTTGGAGGAATGATACGATTCTCGTGGACCTCCTTAAAGATGTTCTACGAGTAACTTCCACAATTTGTTGATTATTATCTGTAGGAACTTCTTCATGATCTGCATCTTGAACATGTGCATGATCTACATCTGAAACTTGTTATCATGGACTATCATCAGTGTTTAGAACTAATTTCATTTGAATATGTTGAAACTTAGGTACATTATACTGTTTCAATTTCATATCTACATACGCAGTTATCGGTGAAGATTCATTGAATTTAACATCTCTGTTAATGATGATCTTGTGAGTAGTAGGATCCCACAACTTTATCCCTTAGTCCCATCACCATATCCAACGAAGATATATCTTTTTTGATTTAGGATATAATTTAGAGCAATGATGTTTGATTAGAGCATGCATCACAACCAAAAAAACTTTTGAGTTTAGAATAATCACAAGGATGACCTTTCCATACCTCTTGAGGGAATTTACGTCCTAATACGGTTGATGGTGATCAGTTATCAAATAAAAATTAATAGATATTATGCAGTCCATAGTTCTACGCAAATTAGCATTGGACAAGCATACTTCTTGCTCTCTCAGAGAGTCTTGTTCTATCTTTACGATTCAACAACTCATTTTGCTACGGAGTATATACAATAGTTCTATGTCTTTAGATCCCAAATTCCTTTTTAATTATCAAATTCCTTTGAAGTAAACTCACCACCATTGTCGGTTCTTAAACATTTAATGGTTCTTCCCGTTGATATTTTCAACTAATGCTCTAAGCGTGGCCTTGAATACATCAGTTTTTCTTTAACATATAGACCCCACACTTTTCTAGAGAAATCATTAATAAAAGATACAAAATATGATGATCCTCCCATATGAGGTTGAGATGGACCCCAAACATCGAATGGATATAATCGAGATTCCCATACCAGGTATGTTTTCAGTTTTAAACTTCTGCTTGCTTTGTTTCCCATATAGACAATGTTTGCGAAATCTAACAGAACATTAAACTAGGAAGTAACACGATCAGATAAAAGATTTACAATCCTCTTTCGCTCATATGGCCCAACCGTTGATGCCATAGATGAATAGAATTCTTTGTCGTTTCGGAATCTTTGTAGAAGCATGATGCGACTACTGTTCTTCCTTCTAGCTGAAAAAAGATTTCCAACCTTCTTTGCTTTCATTACTAGTAAAATTCCTTTATAAACTTTCATTACTCCACCTTGATAAATGTTTTATATCCATTATTGTCTAGCACTCTAGAGAAATGAAGTTTTCTAAGTTTAGGCTGCATGTCTTCCCCCACCAGTTAAATTTATTTGTCCCATCAAACATTTAAATCTGGATGCTTCCAAATCCCACAATATTACATGAGACATCATTTCCATGTAAACAACTCCCATCATTAATTGATTTATAAGATTTAAACCATTCTCTATGAATGCACATGTGATTTGATGGACGAGAATCTAACAACCAATGTTGATCATGATTAAGCAGTGTCTTACTTCATCACTCATACAAACGGATGCGAACACATGTCATCCATATTTGCTTCTTTCTTCTGTTCGAAGAGTCTCCTTTGGATGTTTGTTGTCTCTTCGATAGTGTTTCTTCAAATGTCTGGTTACCACAAAATATCTTTACCTCACCTGCCCCCACTTCCCGATTTTGACTACGAGTTGTTCTACTTATTGAAGCGTCTTTCTTTGAAATGACCTCTAACCATCATTGCTTCGATGTATAAGGGTTCTGAATTTGACCTTTTTCTTCATTTCTTCAAATAACAAAGCTCCAACAACATCATTAAGTCAGTTTCGATGAACTAAGACTTATAGAAGTAACAAAATGATCCCATGACTCGAGCAACGAGCATAATAAAGTTACAACTTTATCTTACGAATCAAACCTTACTTCTATACTTTCTAAGCGCACCAAGAGAGTATTAAAGGTATTGAGATGATCAGTTATCGTCGTACCTTCCTTATCTCGCAAATTGTCCTAGTATCTTTTGAGAAGAATCATGTTGGTTAAGGATTTCTTCATATGCAGTTTTCAAGCTTGTCCTAAACCGACGATTTTCTCGACACAATGTTAAACAAAACATCATACGCAAACATAATCAAATTGTAGTGCTCTTTCATCGACGTCACTCCCATTCGTCATCCATCATGGTGAAAGGTTGTTTGGCTTGCCCAAGTGCCTTTGCCGCCTTGTTGCACGAAGTAGATCATGCATCTTAACTTTCCAAATCTCGAAGTTGTTTTGCCCATTAAATTTCTCGATCTCAAAACTGAGCACTTTGCATTTACCATATAGAATAGTTTGAGTCAACAATTTCCAATTTCAAATATTAATAAGCAAGATTTTAATCAAATCAAAATCCCAAAGAATATGTACAAAGGTATAGATTGCTATGACATAACATGATAGAAGCGGAATGCTAATATCATAGAATACGAATTAGATCAAACCACACTCTTCATAGACATTATATAAATTTAAACTATGTCTCCAACCTTCACTATAACAACTTTTATTTTGCCTACAAATCGAAATTGATTCTACAAATCAATTGCTCTCAGGAGTTATGGAAGATATACCTTCCTTCCCACTGTGAATACAAGATCGACTTTCGAACTTGGCTTCTTTGGTTTCTACAAGAAACAACGGATCACAAATCGATACGGTCTTTGTTTAAACTGCTGACACACGAAAAAGAAAGCAATATCACGGTAACGGTAAAATTATTCTCACATGGTCATCACGGCCTTATCACGTGACAACCATGTCACATGCTTTGATACATCTCTGCGTACAATGCACGAGACCAATTCAAAAAATCAATTAAATAGATACGGCATGAGCGGGCGTATTGCAAATAATCAACAAATTTACTTAGACTTAGAGATAAAGCGTTTGCGCTAAAAACCACGTTAAACACGATTACGACTAAAATAAATATACTTAGCAGTCTTTCATTCAATACCAACTGGCATTTCTATTTCCATCCCACTTTGTAGCCACGCATTCACAAGCTGCGCTCACCACAGTGATCACGAGAAAACGGTCCACGACTTTGATAGTTCACGAGCTCGACTTTCTCATTTCCGCCACAGACATGGATCTCGCGACTCATGGTCTCATGTTGCGGATCACTCCCACAGAGATGGGTCTCTCAATCACAGCCACGCTCACGAGCGCTTCGTACCAAATAGATTTGCATTAGATTATACACGAGCGTTTACTCCACAAACTTGTTGAAATTAATGGAGAATAGGTTACGTAGTTATGATTTGCACTTTATTTGGCCATTAGGTTCTATTAATTAGGGAATGTTGTTTGCCTATGTATCTATTTAATTCTGATGCTTAATGAATAATCCTAAGCGAATGCATTTCTTTGGTGAATCCCCAGTGATACGTTTTGTGAGCTCCGTGTGTTTGTCTAACTTAAATGTACGCATTTCTTATCATGGTATCGGAGCGGGGGAGAGGCGGGAAATTTGAGTGTGAGGCGTTTTTACAAGGTTTGTGAAGGCGTTTTTTTTTTTACGTGACGAATTGTGGCTGCTGGATTTGTCGAGGACAAACGACGTGGTGGTGGATTGTCTATCTTTGCGCTCCTTTCGGATCGATTGATTCTTGTGTTGTTCCTGGTATACGGAAAGATTTTTAGTCTTGCATAACATAATTTTCCTCCGATCTGCGTAACGTGGGTCCCATGTAGCCCATTTTTCAAGGCCGTGGCGGGTTGTGTTTTTTGTTTCTGCGGTAGATTGTCAAGGCCATGAGCCTTTTGAAATTGTGAGCACACTCCCTATCATTCCGGTTGTCTAAATTGTGGGGAGTCGCGCAATTGTTGACATTCTGTTAAGGAATTGCAATCGCGCAAAGTGTTTTAACGGCCTTCACAATTACGAGGGAATATCACTCTACGTAATGAAATGAAAGCTCTGCTAAACTATTTCCTCTGCCCAAGCGGGGCGACAAGCTGTCATAGACAAGCTGATCAGTGAATTCACTTGCACATGAATTTTGAAACTCTCTCCAATAACAATGACACGAGCTTACGCTTTACGCAAACATTAAACTGCTAAAGGCAGCACATGTGCATACTCCGATTTAATCATCCAATCGAATTATTTTCCCTCAGCTCATCTTGGATAGATTTGGCATTCCACACTCATTTGAATGGGTGACCTGGTTTTTCATTCTTCCAAAAATAACGATGAAAGCTTGTTTCATGCCCTCGTTTCATGTTTGTGGAAAAACAATTGGTTTCATGTCAATCGCTTCTCGGCAAAGAAGTGGGAAATCGGTAGGTGACTTTCATGGCACAGTTCATGTGTTGTAAAAACTACGACAAATCATATCAAAAATCCCGCGAGCCCGACATTAGTAGCTCCAAAAAGCGCTGAAGCGGCACTTAAGCCACTTCGGTTAATTCGTAGAACATTACGGATTTGTTGTAGAGCGGTTTTTTTTCAATTGGTATAGTTGTCATTTATGGACCAAATTTTTCAGTTTGCTGAAAATTCCTAAAGTCGCTATAAGGAACAAGGGAAACTAAATTTAGTGAGTCGGAAAACGAGGAGACACATGATTGTCAGCAGCGGCTAGGTTGACATTATTTGTCTTGAATTAGCAGTTAATACGGCCTTGTTATTTTTTGCAAACGGTTTGGCATGTAGTCTGTACGAGTGATATCTTCTTTTTCCTTTGAAATAAGTTACGAAGTTAATAATTAGTAGTCTGCTTTATTCATAATTTGTATTTTACAACTATTGTAATTCACAACCATATTCAATCTGTTGTGATATAAGTCTTCTTTTTCTTAGGCGACTGTTTCTCAAGATGAATTCTCAAATGGCAGTTACTTAAATGAAAGCGACAAGTTGGATGGATTCAATTACATAGGTGGAAATTTAAACTTCAAACTTTGCTTGAGGCGAATACCTATAGCATTGTCATCGGCGATGAAGGTAAGCCAAGCTTGTTGCAAATGGTGGAGCGAATGCAACAATTCAAGAATGGGAGAAAAGGGGGCGAAGGCAAAGGTTCTACTAAAATTGTACGATTAAAGTGCATCATCCCTCATATTCGGATGTAATGACAAATGAGATACGGACAACTCCTCATAAAACTAGCAAATCAAATACTATGGTGAACCATGTTCCTTAGAAGAAGATCCTCTCAAGCTCCGGAAGTGGAGGAAATGGAGAAATGCCCAAATCATTCTTGTAATACAGATAAAGGAAGTTAAGAAATAAACTACTCGATATTGATAAATAAGCCTTCAAATGATCTGGTGACAATCATAAACGGTATGACAAATGATTATCGAGATGTTTATAGCAGATTGAATGGGAAAAGCCTCAGTGTTTTGAAACTACGGAATTTGCACATGAAGAGGGAAAGGGAGGTATCTCAAACTCAAGATCAGGATGTTACGTGATAACAAAGTTCAAGCCAAAAGGGAGAAGCGATGGCTGATCGGGGAGGAGGGGCAACATCAAAAGTAGCTTTACAAGGTATGACCTCTATTATAAATAATTAACTCAATCTGTTTTTATTGTGGTAAGATAGGCCATGTATTATAATTTTGTCCTTGAAGAGAGGAAAATCAAGAGGTACAATCGGAGAAGGCATGCGGGTCATTTGGCGGATGCGGATACGGAATCGAGACAGATGAAATGGATGTGTGAACTCTGTTATGTTGTTGGCTCACCTCCCGAAGAGGATAGATAGGATATTTGGTTAAGTGGATTACAGACCTCTCAGATGTCGGGTAAAAAGCAATGGTTCGAGAGAATTTTAAAAGATCACTCTAGATAAAATTATCTGGAAATGTGTGGGTAGGATCAAGGACACCTTTGATGTCCTTGTTACTACGCTAGATGGTAAGATCGGGGAATATGTCTAGGTATGTGTGTGTTCCTGGCATTAAGAAGAACACAATTTATGTCCACAGACTGAATCAGAATATATAATTAAATTTTTAAATCTTATTGCATTATTAAAGATTTGTTGAATTCCAGATAAACCTTACTCTAGTGTATACACTGGACTCTACAAGTTGGATGTGAAAAGAAAGCTCCTAATGTGGCCTTGATGTGCTGTCAGAATAAGTCTGTTTGAAAAAGCTGACATGGCGGCTTGGGCATATTAACTTTGGTGATATCTTTCTGTTTACATAAAACAAAGTATGGTAAGAGGATCTTACATTTTGAAAAAGTTGCATATTGATTGTGAGGCATGTGCGTTCGTAAACGACATAGAGATGAATTTCTATTTGTTAAAGATAGAAAAGGAGGTATACTTGAACTTGTACATCTTGGCTGGCCCGATGCGGACAAAGGTCGTGAGACCTATTACTTTTATCTTTGTTGATGAATGTACAAGATTCCTTAGGTGTATTTTCTTAAACGAGAAAAGTCATGCTTTTGAATATTTCAAGCAATTGAGAAACATGATTGAGAAGCAAACGGAAAGTTCATCACGATTCTTCGATCAGATCGAGGGGGAATTCAAGAAAGGAGTCTTCACCAAATATTACAGCGAGCATGGGATATTGACAATTCACAACACCTTACACTCCTCAGTAAGTCTGGAGTTCTTTGAGAGGAAAAAGCAGTCTTTAGTGGGCTCGCGAGTATGTTGAAAGGTAAGAATCTAACCAATGGTTTTAGGCGAAGAGCTGATATCTGCGGTGTATTTCAAAGAATAGGAGTCCTACTAAAAGTCTTGAGTATAAAACTCCTTTTGAAGCATTGTTTGGCTTCAAGCTGCGATGAAGTCATCTTAGAGTATTTGTTTGTAAAGCTTTTGCACATGTTCCTAAAGAGAATAGGAAGAAGTTAGATTCAAAGGCCAACATTAAATGCACGTTCATTGGATACTGCCGGTGATGAGTATAAGGCTTATAAATTGTTTGACTGCGCTACTCACAAGGTGTTTGTCGATGAAGATGTATTATTCCATGAGCCAGTTGATGGTGATGCTGTCCAAAAGCAAATGGAAGAATGGCATGTGCCTTACTCTCGGAAGAGGACAACGAAGCAGTCGATCGGCGAGAACGAGAAGCGAGAGCAGCCCGGCGGAGTACGACGGCGGGGATAATGTGGAGTTCGGTCCACAAAGGGAAGAAATGCCAGAATAATTGAACCCCCCACCACTCGGAAGATCAAGCAGGCTTGAGAACGAGTTACTAGCTCGATATAGGGATTATGCGCTTATATTTAGTATGTTAAACATTCTGCAGAACCTTCTAACTTTTATGAAGCTAGTAAAAGTCTTGAATGGAAGAAGCAATGAATGAGGAATATGAATCCATCATTAAGAACAATACATGGGATCTAGTAAAACTTCTGATGATAAACAACCCATAGGTTGCAAATGGTTATTTAAGTTGAAATTTAGAGCGGATGGATCGATTGATAAACATAAATAGGGAGTTGGTAGCGAGGATATTCCAGAGATAGAAGGTATTGATTTGAGGAGACATTTACTATTTAAATACTTCTTCAACGAATGGATCATTGCTTTAGCCACTAAACATCATTGGAAAATACATCAATTAGATGTTAAGTGCAGCTTTCTTAAGCGGTGATTTAAAAGAAGAAGTATACTTGAAAATGCAGCTGAAGGATTTGTTAAGAAGGAAAGAACATCTGATGTGTAGATTAAAAGACTTTATATGGTTTCGCGAGGCACCTGAATCTAGGTATGAAAAAATTAGTTTCTTTTTCCTCATGAATGGTTATGAAAGGAGCAAAATGATCCCAATTTATATACGTGTTTTAATAATGAAGAGCGGGATAGTGGTGATTTCTTTGTATGTAGATGATTTGATAATAACGGGGAAGTACGAGACAATCTCATTGAAGAAATCCAAGCGGCCATTATCACAGAGGGGTATTGAGATGAAGGACCTTGGAGAAATGCAATCTTGTTTGGGTCTAGAAGTTTGGAGAGATTCAAGTCAAACTTTCTTGTCCCGGGGGAGTGATGCAAAGTACATTATCCGGGTTAAGATGGATGAGTGTAAGCCTTCATGCATAGCTCGCGTGAATAACAAACTTCGGATGGATGATGGTTCGAAATATGCGGATGCAACATTGTACGGACGGTTGGTTGGTAGTCTTGTTATTTGACTACAACAAGACTACGACATAGCCTATCAACTAGTGTTTTAGGAGTCAATTTATATTCAACCTCATGACGATCCTTGGAGTGCGGCAAGGTATCTGGAGTATGCAAGGAACATCGGATTTTGGTATTTGTGTCGACTCATTTGATGTGGATTGACGAGTTATCTGAGACTGCGATTGGGGCGGGAAATCTAGATGAGAAAGATCAATTACGGGTTATGCCTTCAACATTGGTTAGGGGTCATCTCTTGGTGCGGCAAGAAGCGACATACCTTGCTTTATCCTCGACGAAAATTTGAATATCAAACTATGTGTGCGACGACATGAGACGGTTTGGTTACGTAGACTTCTCCAGAATGCAGGGGGAAAAGAAGAAACGAATAGAAGCTACGATCATCAATTGTGACAATCAAAGTTCCATCAAAGCGGCTTACAATCCTGTGTTTCATAAAAACACTAAGCACATAGACACTCAATTTCATTTTGTTAGGGAGAAAGTGCGGTCAAAGAGACTACGTAGACTATTGTAATTCTTGTGATAATATGGTGACATATTCTTTTAAGCCACTAGGAAGGCGAAGTTTAATTTGTTTTAGGAGACACTTTAGGTGTGTTTAAATCCCACTGCTCCATTAAGGGGTGTTAGAAATTAATGGAGAATGATTAAGCAGGTGCAATTTACCTTTATTGACTACATTAGGTTCACGGTAATTAGGAATACATTTTGCCTATGTATCTATTTAATTTTGATGCTTAATGAATAATCCTAAGCGAATGCATTCTTTGGTGGGAGCTCCTGGTGATCTGCACACAGCCAGGCTCAGGTAATGTTCATCTAGCACGTGTACCATTTCTTATCAAAAGCGACGTATACAACCAACTGGATGCAAATTGTTGAGTTAACACAATGGAAACTTAAACAACCAATCAAACACACACGTCATATCTGATAATAATGAGACAACAGATTTAACGTGGTTCACGCAACCAATCTGGGCTATGTCCACCAAACAGAGGAATCGATAGTCTTATTTCTAAACAGGAGATTTACAACAACAGAGTTTCTCATCTGCACTTCTCTTCCTCTCACCTCACATCCCTCATGAGCGCATGTTTCCTAGTTTTTTTGCACCCTGGTTATATTTGCCGCACTAGCTCGATCAAGATATTTAAGTTTAATTAAATTCCCCGAAGGAATTTGGAAGCCGCTCCAAATTTTGTGCTTGGGACAAGTCGAGGTGTTCCAAATTTTTTAAATCACCGAAGGAATCTAGCAATGACTTCAGTTTCGTGCAATTCCTTAACACCAAGAACTTCAACGATTGCAAATGACAAAATTCATCCGGCAATTTTTTCACATTAATGTGGTTTTCCAGATTAAGGTGGCCCGGATAATCAACGATTATCCATTCGAGGTGCTTCAGGTACCCTATGGATTTGGGAATGCTCAAGAGCGGACCAAATCTCTGTAGCTCCCTCAACTGCAAAGATGCCTACAAAATATCCACATATTTCAGCTATAAGAAATAAATATTGATCAAGAGAACCCTTATAATTGGTGGGAGACCCTAGGGTAATGAAACAACTTTAACATAACACTTGCGATTACCTGTGATCATTTTGCCACAATGTTTTCAAGGCACTCCTGCCCACCTGCAAAACCGTTAGATTTTTCATTGGAATCCAAGAAGGTAGGAAAGAGTAGGGACACCTGTACCAGCGGATCCATATTACATTTGGTGACTGCACCCTCCTTAGACTGCTGTCCATGTGACTGTCTTCAACGTCAAGGAGACCAACACCAAGAAGACCATCACGTGTATTGAGTAGTCTATCGAGACACTTCATCACGGGGTTTCCCAACAGCTCATGAATGCTCCTTTTGAACCACGACATTGTTGATACCAAGCATGAATCTACCCACAACATGTCAAAGGCAAAGGAATGATAATTACAAAGACGTCGAGAAAAATCACGCAAATAAACATCCTGCCCTGGAGCAAGATCAAAATAAGGGTAGATATGATTAACAACATGGCTATTCCAGTCGATATGGCGATAAATTGGATGCTATGCAGTCAGTACCACTATAATTCCACGCACTTCTGTTGGTGTCTGTTCATTCATTAAAAACAAAAGAATAAAAAATTTAAGAAGTTATTATACACAAATATGTTTAATAATTTACAAAGATTTGAATGGTTGATAACCTACATATGATTGTTGTAACAAATCGTCAACGTTCTGTGGCGAAGGGAAAACATGACGAGACGATAGCAAATTTGAATGGTTTGCAATATCTCTTCCCAAATCCCTGATATGATCATGCATCTGTATATTATTTTCGCTGTCTAACTCTACAAGGCATTTGTTGAATAGATTTTGAAACCCCAGAGAACCATTCCAACCTGATCCTTTCCATATTTTTACAACCTTATCCCTGTTTTCTCCTATGAAAAAACAGGTCATATCTAAGAATATTTGTTTTTCCTCTTCATTCAATGCATCATAACTGATTTTTACTATTTCGTGTATTTCAGTGGGAAGTATTTGCAGAAGACTCTCTAGTTGGTTTTGCCGCTCATATTGGTCATCTTTACCATAAAGAAGTGCGCCAAACCCTTTCAAAGAGAAAGGCAAAGCATCACAGGTTTTTATGAACTTATCTACCATAGATTCAAATCCTGGGAGTGGATACAGTTGGTTGAAGGCATGGGAGCAGAAGAGTTGTCGTGAATGTTGTGACTCAAGACCATTCAACTTGTAAATTGATTTCTCTTCGACACCTGAGCTTCTCAGAACAACTTTGTCTTCAGATGTAATTAATATGAAGCTCTCAGAACTGACAACTCTTTGAATCGGAAAAAATGCATCTAACTGATTGACATTACTACATCATCTAAAACCGCTAAAACCTGAGAAGCAGAAAGATGCTTCTTCAGTATCTCTATACCTTCATCAATGCTATCTATTGTCTTATCTAACCCAATCTAACTCTTGAGAAGTTTGCTCGGCAATGAATTTAAAAAGCCTTTCTTTGCATTATCTCTCACATCGAATAAGAAGCAGGAGCTACGATAAGATGAATTCTTCCTATTGAAGAGCTCTTTTGCGAGCGTTGTATTCCCTACTCCGCCTAACCCCACGATCCCAACTATATGAGGTTTCCCGCTATGCTGTTGTTATTGCAAAAAAACAATCTTTTCAAAATCTGTGACCTTCTCATCCAACCTTGTCGGATATTTGGCCACGTTAAGCCCCTATTTTTTCACCTTTTTCAATACACATTCGACAACCTTCTCCAGAAGCTCCCCTTCGTCGCTGGTGATTCACAAGAAAAGAAATAGAGGTGGTTTAAACTTTAAAACAAATCAATTTCGATGCATATGTATCCAACATAAAATAATATCATACCGAGAGGAAAGATTGGAATTCTCACCCATTACAGGCCTCCAACTCGAAACCGCTTATACTCGCAACATGAGAGAGGGAATTTCTCCACTGTTCAAGAGTGGCAGGGTCGTATCTCTTTTTCCGCTCATGCTTGTGCAAGGCTTGGCCATACAAGCCCTTTTGGCCCTCAGTCAACCTAATTTCAGAGGGTTTCACATTATAAAAGATGGGGATAATGGCAGCACCCGTCTGTAACATGAGGAAGAGCTCTTCAAGACACCAACGTGATTCTGCATATCGTGGAGAAAAAATTTCAACATGTATTGAAGCTGATTTAATAACAACTTTTATTTGAGAATCAAAGTAATCACCCTCCTGCAATTCTTTCTGGTCCAAAAATACTTGGAACCCATATGAAAGTAGTGTACGGTAGAGGTGGCTCGCGAAGTTTCTCTTCGTGTCAGTACCATGGTGGTTAATAAATACTTCATACGGGTGATTGTTGTTAGGACTAGTAGCGGTGGAGGCAGAGGAAGTCTCCATGGTAATTGCAGAAAGATGATAATGAGGAGAAGAAAGTGGACTTTCAAATCCTATTTCAGTTTGAGGGATTGAGGACGCAGGTGGTGGGCAGGCTGCCATTACGAAATGGATTACACAAAAATAATTAGGTATTGATACAATCAATGTATATTGCATGGGAGGACATTTCCCATGAGAATTAGGAGTTTTAGAAGGTCTGAGTAGCAAATAGTGGGAAAGATGGTATGATGGCGAAGTGCAAAGATATACATACACGTTGAACCATTTGCATATCGTTACGCAACGCCCAATAAAATCAAATGCTCCCCTCGGCCCTCCTTGTAATTTCTTATATTTTCCAAACCTTGTTATCCCACGAACCCTAGTTAGATTACATGCACCATAATATTTCATGGTCTTGACTCACATTACGTTTATTAAAATGGGATTTTGGATTGCTTGGTCGTTGACTTCAATCAACACATTATCAGGCTGCATATTACAATGACTTCAATAAAAAATATTTCCTCTGCAGCTTTTTCAACTCTTCTCTAGTCATTATGGAGTAACTCCACTTGCATGTCAAATTCACCTAGTAAAATATGTTTCGTGCTCTTGGTCTTATAAGTCATTGTGGGGTTACTACAATTTCACATTACATCGATTTTAATAAAATATGCATATTTCTGCTTGTCCACCTTCGGCTTCATCATTACTTTATATAATATGTTTTGCGTGGCTCGTTCAACTCTTTGTATTAATCATTGCCTTTAATAAAATATTTTTGGTGTGGCTTGTCCAACTATTTTTTTGTCTTAATCATTTTTTGCAAGTTTTCTTCAAGTTTCTTGCAAGTTTGATTGATTCTTAGATTAATATAGTTATATTTAATATATGGTGAGTATCATTTTTTTATCATTTATATACTAATTATTTTTTATATCTAAGATGAATCAATATAATTTAATATTATTTATATAAAATAGGTTAATATTATTAA